>JAJONR010000345.1:0-246371 GCA_029582245.1 Solanum etuberosum
ACCACACCTCACTCAGATTTCACCAAAGAATGGACTAGCCTAAGATTTTCAAGTCACTACCCAAAAAGTATTCTGATCCAAATATCTCACCATTAGTCTACCCATAATGATCTAAAAGGATGTTGATACTCAGAAACCTCCCTTAAGCCCCCATTTCGCAAAACACCTTTGAAATAACCCCTTCACGCCATGTCTGATATAAGGAGTTCTACATACCCAAATTCACTCCCAAAAGGCCCTATAAATTCCTTAATATCTTAGATACTATAAATCATAATCCGAGCTTAGAAATACCACCCAATCCATTCTCGGATTGTCCTAGACCACACCTCACTCAGATTTCACCAAAGAATGGACTAGCCTAAGATTTTCAAGTCACTACCCAAAAAGTATTCTGATCCAAATATCTCACCATTAGTCTACCCATAATGATCTAAAAGGATGTTGATACTCAGAAACCTCCCTTAAGCCCCCATTTCGCAAAACACCTTTGAAATAACCCCTTCACGCCATGTCTGATATAAGGAGTTCTACATACCCAAATTCACTCCCAAAAGGCCCTATAAATTCCTTAATATCTTAGATACTATAAATCATAATCCGAGCTTAGAAATACCACCCAATCCATTCTCGGATTGTCCTAGACCACACCTCACTCAGATTTCACCAAAGAATGGACTAGCCTAAGATTTTCAAGTCACTACCCAAAAAGTATTCTGATCCAAATATCTCACCATTAGTCACCCATAATGATCTAAAAGGATTGTTACAAATGCCTATTAAGTATCCTATATTTTGGTACTCATGTTACACTTTTGCATATTTTTCTGACGCAGCTCGTAGTACGATCCACCCTCACTGAGTGTTGAATCTCCTGTAGCCATCGCAAACTTGGATTATGGTGAGCTCTTGGCATTCGAAGACTTCCTATTTTTTCTTATTTTGTACCTGTATGTATTTTATAAATTTATTAGACAAACTTGATGCATATAATCCTTTCTGTCTTAGATACTTCTGTACCGGTGTCACCGGGTATTGGTTCTTATGTATAGTTTATTTTTCTCGATCAATTTTTTACCCCTTTTTTAATATTTTGTATCGCATTTAAATAATCATGCTATGGGCCCTATTATGTATCATATTTCTACTTCCCCACAGACATTTTCAATAGATAATTTTTTTTTCTTTAGGTTTAGGCTAGTTTACTGGGTTACATTTCAGGTTGTTAAATAGGTGGGGTGGAATGACCATGAAATTGGCCTAGGATTTGAGATTAAGTTATGACCTGAAAATGTTTAGGCCAGTTGAGGTTGATTTGGTTTTGTATTATTGTTTTAGACCAAGAGAAAGCTGAAGCTTCGCAAAAGGGGAAGGCTCAGGTTCAATAGAGTATTCAGACTTGATTTGAGGAATGTGATTGTTGAATTGATTTCTAATCTATGTTATATGTGCATGTTAACTAATTATTTAGTATTGCTTGTACATTATGTAATTATGGAGAAAAAAAATAATGAATGTGATATGATATCTTGTTGTCAATCTTATGCAATAAACTTATACTAATTACGTGGGGTCTTACAAGTATGGTTGTATTCATTATTATTGTTATGTATGTGTTGTATGTGATTTTGGTTGGCTCGGGAACCATGGATCGTACATGGTTCATTGCTATGTTGTGTATTTGTTTTATGATTGAACTGGGCTTATTCAATTGTGGTGATATTGGACATGTTTTTATGTAGTGGTTAAGTCAGGTTGATGATTGAGAGTCTTGTCTATGTTTACTGGCATGATTTACCTTTGTGTTGTCCTAGTTTATTGTGTTACAACTGCTTGTTCATATTTCATATATCCGGAGTTAGATGATGATCCTACAAGTACAATGTCATTCTTGTGTACTGATACTTCACTTGTTTTTTCTTTGTTGATTACGAGACTTATTTCGCTGACCGCTACGCTACCTCACTTGTGAATCCCACGTTTCCTGAATCTAAGGGTAACCTGCTTTTGTGGGAAGTCATGGATTAATATTTTCTTTCAAGTCCACCATTCGAACTTAGACTCTTTTTATTTTGGGATTGCATTTCCATATTGTAGACTATGTACATGTTTTGGTACACGACTTTCAAATTTTAGGGGAAATATTTCTGCAATCATTTTCTGATAACGATTTTTAGTTATGAAACTTGTTCTAATCGATGAAACTGTTACTTCTCTATTTATTTATTTATGGGTTGGCTTGGGTAATTGGTTCTCCCATCGGGGTTTAGTGCTTGAGCCTTTCATGGCGGTTTAGGTCATGACAAGTACCACAACATAAAATCATAAGTTTTTTATTTTTCAGAAATAATATTTTTCTAATTTTTCATCGTGATTAGTAAAAAAAAATAAGACTAACAAATTAAAATGGAGGGAACAAGGGTTAAGTCGAATTCAACATACTCTCTCAAAATGAGACTATATATTTGTATACAAAATATTTAAAAGAAAATAAATTAAAAATATATATATGTGGATGTGTGAAATTTAATACGGTGAAATTTTAGATATGCTTCTAACCAATGGTATTTGTTGTACCTAAATATATAATTTTCTAGATTTAGCTCCAGTTAACATCATGTATCATACCTATTTAATAAAATTAGTTATAATGCTGATTAAAGTTTAAAAAATCAATTTACAGATAGAGTAGAATTAAGTTCTGAGCATTATAAATAAGAGCTTTAGGATTGCTTAATGTTATATTCATTGTAAAGCAATTTCAACTAATCTTTTGTGAAGTCTTCAGTCTTTGATTTTCTATCTTAGTTTTTCGACTTCACAATGTAGGGTCAGTTCTTTCTCAATTGTTGTATGTAATTTGGAGCATGATAATACCACTGTCAGTTTCAAACACCAACCACCTTTATCGCCACCTACCACCCTTATTTGCCACGGATACTGCATAATTATCGCACAACTCTTTGACAGATCACGATCACTATCAATAACTGCCCACTATCATTATCACTGATCATAGTCATAACTTTTTATATTTTATTTTATAATATATTATATTTTTTTTGTCAAATAATATATAATATTTATAACACCGTATAAAATAACTTTTTTATTTATATTTTACAAATATATTAATTAATATTATTTAAAGAAAGTTTCTATTTAAGAAACTATAAATAAAAAAATTATATATTCAGATGTAGAGAATTTTAAATTTTGATAAACTCACTTGGAGAATATATGTGAGGCCTACATTCATCAAAATTAACAATTTAATTATTTTTTGTGGATAATTATTTAGGTCTCAAAGCAATGATAATTCAAAGAGTCAAACCTTCAAAACTATGTTGCAGGAAACTATGTCGAGCAGGTATTAATTTATTACTTTTTTGTGTAAATTAGTTTGTTTACATTTCCACAAAAAAAAAAACTGTTTACATGTTCAAATGTTTATTTAATTGAAATAATTCATGTAGAAAATTACTTTTTTAGTACATAATTTTTTTAAATACTTAGAGATGTTATACATTACTTTCTAACAAATGGAAATATCATACACGTCATCGTCAACGTGTGTGCTTTTCAGAATTAATACTGAATTAGGGATATTTTTGTCATTTAATAATGTTTTACGTGATTATATTATATATCTCTTTTAATAAATCAAGACAAGTTTATTGGTTTCATTCAATACTACTTTTATCATTAAATAACCATATAAAGTAACAGTAGTCAAATATAAAATTTTCAAAACATAATTCATAAAGTTAATTTAGTAAAATAATTCTTTTCAAATAGATTTAATAATGGATTCTATTAAATTATTTTTTTGTAAGTGTTTTTACATTAGATGAGACACTATGAAAATAATTATTTGTCAACACAAATAAGTATTATTTCTTAAGAAAATATTAATTCATGCTAATTTGCACTACTTGAAAATAACGCAATTCTTCTTTTGAGTATAACTCTTAGGTAATAGTTTTGGACCAACAAAATTATAAAATAAAAATAAAAATTAAATAATTTGTTTTAAATATTTAACATAATATTATTAGGCACGTGCACAACACGTGCTATCCTTTACTAGCTTGCATATACATGAAAAAATTATGTAAATACATTTTGGTAGCATCATAACCTTTTTCTTTCTTTATTTTAACATATATGTCATAATGAATTGTGTGGATTTATATCAACTAAAAGTGTAAGAGATAATTTTGAATAGATTATTATTTTAAATTTTAAATATAGATTAAAAGTCTAAAACATGATTGATATCCAGTGTTATGTTAATCCATTTTTATTTTATGGTCTCTCTCTCTCTCTTTATATATATATATATATATAGAACTTTCTATTAGTATTTATTATTAATAAATTATCTTTCTATATGAGCGTATCGAACTCTCGAAGGTATATTTCTTTGACCTTTTTTTTTAATAATGTGGTTATTTTATTATTTTTACTCAACCATCATTTATCTTTTGTATAGAAAAAAAATGTGAACCCCTCTAAGGATTTTGATTGTCAATTGTCAAAAAATTCAAAATGTCATAAACCAAGGGTATGTGATGGTAAATTATTATTATTATTTTTATTTACTATTATTATTATTATTATTATTATTATTATTATTATTATTATTATTATTATTATTATTATCATTATCATCATCATCATCATCATCATCATCATCATCATCATCATCATCATTATCATTATCATTATCATTATCATTATCATTAAGATTATCATTAGCATTATTGTTGTTGTTGTTGTTGTTGTTATTATTATTATTATTATTATTATAATTATCATTATTATTATTATTATTATTATTATTATTAATATTATTATTATTATTATTATTATTATTATTATTATTATTATTATTATTATTATTATTATTATGATATAAATAAATGAAGGCTAGCTATCCACACGGTAGAATGCCAATAATGCATTCTTATTCTACTGTAAAAATATATTTTATCCCTGATTTATTTTTAGTATTGTAAATGGACTAATATTTAATTAAAGTTCAATCGGTTTGTAAAATAATGTTTTAAACTAATACAATTATATGTTATTTTCAATTTTAATGAAATTACTATAGGTAAGAGTTGTTGAGCAAGAAAATGGACATCGAAAGAGGAAGCATCCATGGTTGACCAGGTAATATTCCTTTTCTGGTAAAAAAATTGTGAAAATATTTCGTAAAGTTTAAATCGATTTATTTATTTTTAAAAAAAAATATTTTCTACATATATTTGAACCTTACACAAATCTTTCATTTTTAGTCATCATGTAACAACTTTTTAAATAAAATGAATCTCAACAGAAATTAAATTAATGAATTCAATTTGTAAGAAATTATACAATAATGCATTTGTGCAACTACTAATAATAATAGTTGATTTGAAACATAGTCTTATTCCGGTTAATAATCGATTGTACCATCCAAGCTTTGCTGCCAAAGGTCAACCAGTGGACCCTCACTTGCGTATGCTTAAGGAGAATCCAGACTTTCGTAAGTTAACAATTTTAAATATAATATAAATAAAAATAAAAGAATATTCTCGTACATGTATTTATTTTAATTAATTTTTGGTTCTTAACAGTTAAAATTGCAAGCCTGAGGCTGGTAGTAAGGACAAAGTGGTGATTGATTTGAACAATTGAGGAATATTGTGCTGGTGCCGGACGATAAATCTTAGAAGTCCAAATTATGTTATTGAATAAATCCTCTGAGAATATTGTATAACATTCTGAATATTCTTGGTGTTGTTTTTTCTTTTAGTCCTTTCAGTTTCATAGGTAGAGAAGTGTTGAACTTCTTTATTCAAGTTTGGATTTTGCAGTTTTAATTTGTTGTCAATTTTGAATTATCAATAAACTGTATTTCTAGGTAAAACTCTTCATGTCTAAAAACAAACATCATATTTCTTATTTTGAACATTTACTTATTAAGATTTACTTTATTATTTAGAAGAGTGTTCTCCGTTCTAATCTACTTGTCTTAGTTATTAGTCTCATTGTTTCAGTTTATTTGTTTGATTTTAACATGACACAATTTAAATAAGTAAAGAGGATTTATGTATCTTGTAATCTTAAACGATACGTAGAATGTATTAAAATGCATTTTAATATCGTCATCTTAAAAATGTCATGTCTAAAGTTAAAATTTTAAATATGTCAATTCTAACCCTTCGAACCTTGATGTTCTATACTAAACTTCACGCCAAGTCTGACATAGGAAGTTTACATACCCAAATTCACTTCCAAAAGGCCCTATGAAGTCCTTAGTGCCTTAGATACTATAAAAATGATCCGAGCTTAGACATTCCACCCAATCCATTTTCAAATTATCTTAGACCACACCTCACTCAGGTTTAACCTAAGACTTGCCTAGCCTATGATTTTCAAGTCACTACCCTAAAAGTTTTCTGATCCAAATCTTTCACCATTGGTCTATCCAAAATGATCGAAAAGGGTTGTTATAGATGCCTACTAAGTACCCAATAGTTTGGTACTTATACTACATTTATGCATCTTGTAGTACGAGCCGCCCTCACTGAGCGTTGAATCTCATATGGTCATCGCAGACTTGGATTGTGGTGAACTTTTGATGTTCGAAAGACTTGATGTTATTCCTTCTTTTGTACCTGACTATGTATTTGTATTTTCGTTAGACAATCTTGATGCATATAGTCCTTTATGTACTTCGATGCTTCTGTATCAGTTACACCAGGTCCATGGATTGGTTCTTGTGTATAATTTGCCTTTTTCGGCACTTTCGGGCACATTTTATATATTTGGTATCGCACTTACATATATATGTTGTGGGCCCTATTCTGTATTTGTATTTCTACTTCCCCTCATACTTTTTCAATTTTTTTTATGTTTTGCTTTTGGTTAAGGCTTGCTTAAAGGGGGGTTATAGTAGGTTCCATATAGGCCCAATTTTGTATCATGACATGGGTGGGGTGGAGTGACCAGTAAATTGGCCTATGGTTTGAGATTATGTTATAATCTGAGGATGTTAAGGCCAGTTGAGGATTATTTGGTGTGGTATTCTTGTTTTAGACGAAGAGCAAGCTGAAGCTTCGCAAAAGGGGAAGGGTCAGGTTCAATAGAGTATTCAAACTTGATTTGAGGTATGTGATTGTTGAATTGATCTCTAATCTATGTTATGTGTGCCTGTTAACTAATTCTTTAGTATTGCTTGTACATTATGTAATTAGGGAGAAAAAAAGATGAATATGATATGATATCTTGTTGTCAATATCATGCAATAAATTTTTCTTAATTACTTGTGGTCTTACAAGTGTGGTTGTATTCAATTTGGTTGTGATGTATATGTTGTGTGTGATTTCGTTGGCTCGGGGGCCACACCTTGTAAAAATTATTTATTGGCTTGGGTACAACGTCTGGTATGGGGTATATAATTCTTGGCTTGGGTAATACGTCTCATAGAGATTTCATTATTGTTTGGTCGGGTACCATACCTGGTACATGGTTGATTGCTTGGTTGTGTGTTGGTTCCATGAGTGAACCAGGCTCGTTCAATTTTGGTAATGTTGGCTAAGTTTCATGTAGTGGTTAAGTTTGGTTGTTGACTCAATGTCATCTCTATGTTTGTAGACATGCATTACCTATGTGTTTTCTTGGTTTATTGAGTTACATTTTCTTGTTCAGATTTTATATATCTTGAGCTAGATGATGATCCTACTAGTATACTATTATTCTTGTGTACTGATACTGCACTTGCTCTTTATATATTGATTACAAGGCATATTTTGGTGACCGCTACGCAACCTCAGTTGTAAATCCCACGTTCCTTGAATTCATGGGTAAGCTACTCTTCTGTCCTTCCATGAATTTATCTTTTCTTCCTAGTCCATTGTTTGAACTTAGATTGTAACACCTCACAATTTTACTCTTAGAATTCGAATCGGTTGTTGTTAGTGTATCAACTTGGGTCGGATGATATACTTCTTGCTCATATATGTTAAGGTCCATTCGTAAGTATTAGAAGTTCTTTGGATGTGAGTGCAGGTCATAATGAACCTTAAGCACAAACTCGAATTGAGAAGTTCCCTAATGATTAATTATTCGTGTAAGTTCATTCAAGGATCAACTTAATCAATCATACCTCCTAACATATGAGGAGTTTTGAGGCTTAACACCAACCAGATGAATGTCCTTGAAGTCTTCTTTCAACCGTTTTTGACAGTTCATCAATCCAAGTTATGTGTTAAAAGTTATGCCCATTTTTCTGGGTACTACGTAGTATCTGCGAACCGGCACGTGAAGTGGATGTCCGCCACACGACTGTGTGGCAAGGTCAGTGTTCATGTTAAGGTTGTGCACAGTGCCACACAAACTAAGATTTAACTGTGCGACCACACACGTTACTTCAATATTCTTTTAGTTTTCTCTTCTTTTCACGTTTTAGGAGGAATGTTTATATCTTTTCGTCATCCCAAAACCCCAACCCACGACTAATAATTTCTCCCAAAAGCCAAAGTCAATTAGTTCTGATTATTTCAACCCTCTCATTCTCATATAAAATCTACATTCAAGAACTTCAAGAAACACTAAAGTCACGGTTTCAAGGTTTCCAAGCAAGATCTTCTTCAATCTTCTTTAAGAACATTGTTCTTCCAGAAATGTAAGGCTATTCATAATGTTGGACTAGTTTGTCCTCACACCCTACATCTAAATTCAGTCAGCAATTGTTATGTTTAGGATTTTACCTATAGTATCTTGGAAATTCTTAAATAAATTTCCTTAATAGTTGAGGTTTTAATTTCTACTATGTATGTTGAAATTCTAAAATGTTCTTCATGCTTCAAATCACATGAACCTATTGATTATAAAAGTTATGTTTTCAAAATTTATTACATGATATTTTCTTATATATCAATTTCGGACTTGAAATATAAGTGCATAATTATACATTTTAAATGCAAGTTTTGAATTAAGTCCTTAAAGGAAGAATCAAATGATTTCATATGTACTATTTGACAGTTCAGAAAGATAAAAAGTATAATTGATGTTTCTTGAAAGTACTTTAGTAAAGCATAGTGAAAAGTAAAGTAAAGTAAAGTAATTGTCCCTTTCTTTGTAAAGTGTGATTGAGCATAATGGGTATTGAATATTTTGGAAATAGTATCAAGCACCAAGTTGGGTAAGAGTCTGTTTTTAGCTAAAGTCCAATAAAACTACGTATCCAGCATAGGATATCATTGCACTGATTTGTCGTGTGACTCCTCACTGCCTCTAAGAAGGCCAATTAGATGGATCCATAGTTACAGTAGCATCCTATACCATGGCGAGGTATAAGATGACCCTTGAAACGTGGGCAAAATATTCTATCATTGCTAGGCTCTTAATAATGGTTGTCGGTTAGAGAAACTCCCCACAAAGCAAAATTTTCTATCCTCATACTGTTTTTATTTCATATCATATTGTAAAGTACAAATGGTTTTCACTACTTGTTCATATATTGTTTACTTGATATGTTTTCCACCATCATTTTACTTATTATTTATTCAGCCATATTACATACTCGCACATTTCATGTACTAATGTCATTCGACCTGCATCTTTTATGATGCAAAGACAAGTGTTTAGGATCATCAACATACATTTCATTGAGATCAGTTTGCACTTGTAGACACCTTTTGGTGAGGCCTCCTTTCTTCAGCCGAACTCCATTTTCATATTCAGTTTTAGAATAATTTGAGGTATCGTGGGTCTTGTCCCGAAACTTATCTTGAACAATAGAGGCTTCATAGGTAGACAAAGTTAGATGTTTCCATTGTTTTCCGTAGATGTTTTATTTAACCTAATTAATTAAGTTAGGTATTTCAAGATAGTGGTCTTAAAGCTTTTCTTTAAATGTTTTAAATGGTCATCTATTTAAGCTTTCGCGTATCTTATAGAGTCATGCGAATCATAGTTATCTAGGACAAGGGTTCGCTTAGGGTGATCAATGGTCTTTGAGTGCCTTCCCCGTAAAGGGTGTAGGCTTAGGGTGTGACAAACTTGGTATCATAGCACAGAGTTCAAGTGTCCTAGGATGTCTATGAAGTCATGTCTAGTATAGTCCTTCTTATTGGTTCAAAGCCCGCCACATCTATAATAGAAAAGCTACAAGACATTAGGAATTGTCTCGTTTCTTCATACTCTCATTCTTGTGATAAAGTTTAAATCTATAAAAGTTTTTTCTAATTCGTGCTTACGTATACTTTATTTTCCTTATCATGCCTCCCCGAAGAAATGTCAGAGGGCATCCTGCTAGGAGAAATGTGAATCCTCAGGAACCACCCATTTAAGCGAAACCAGAAAGTTCTAATGCGCTTGTTGTGCAACCCTCTGAAGGCCCCAATTGAAGAAGCTTGGCTTCAAGAAGGTGAGTTTACCGTACCCGTGCATGTGGTGAGGCAAGTGATGATTAGAAAGGCCATGGATGATCCAAGTCAAAGAGAGAATCTTTTCCACTCCAAATGCCTCATCAAAGATAATGTGTGTTCCTTGATCATTGATAGTGGGAGTTGTGAAAATGTTTCTAGCACCGCTTTAGTGGATTTCTTGAAACTTCCTACCACTAAGCATGCTACACCTTACAAGCATAAATGGTTGAGTAAGTGTGGAGAATTGAGGGTTCATAGATAAGTGTTAATCAAGTTCAAAATTGAGAAGTACTAAGATGAGATTCTATGTGATGTGGTCCCAATGCAAGCTTGTCATGTGCTACTCGGAAGACCTTGGCAATATGATCATTCAACCATACATGAGGGGAGAACCAACAAATATTCACTTGTCTTGGATGATCATAAATATGTCCTTCATCCTATGTCACCCTCTCAAGTCAACGAATTGTATCAAAAGATGAGTGAGTTGAGGGAGAAAAGGAAGGGTGAGGAGGAACATGTGGAGGTCGAAGGCAATGAAGAGGAAGAAAGAAGGAAGTTGAGGGGAAAAGCCCAAGTGTTGTTGGTCAAGTACAAAGAGATAAGGGAGGAAGTGGAGGCAAAAACTTCTTTGAGCCTTATCACACATAGGGATCATGTGTTACAAACTAACCAATCTCATTCTTCTCTTCCTATTCTATTTCCCTTCTTTTACAGGATTATGAGGATGTCTTCCCAAAGGAACTCCCAAGTGGATTACCCCCTATTCGGGGAATTGAGCACCAAATTAATTTGGTGCCGGGCTCATAATTGGCAAACAAGCCGGCTTATCGAAGTAATCCGCACGACACCAAAGATTTACAAAGACAAGTTGAGGAACTCCTCAAGAAGGGCTATGTGAGAGAAAGTATGAGTCTGTGCGCCTTTCATGTTCTCTTGGTTCCAAAGAAAGATGAAACATGGAGCATGTGTGTTGACTGTCGGGCTGTAAACAAGATCACGGTAAAGTATCGCCATCTTATTCCTAAATTAGATGATATGATTGATGAGCTTAATGGTTCTTGTGTGTTTTCAAAGATTGATCTTAGGAGTAGTTATCATCAAATCTGGATGAACCCCGGCGATGAATGGAAAATTACATTCAAGACCAAGTTTGGTCTATATGAATGGTTGATGATGCCTTTCGGTCTCACTAATGCTCCTAGTAATTTTATGCGTCTCATGAATCATGTGATGATGCCCTTCATAGGGAAGTTTGTGGTTGTCTATTTTGATTATATCTTGATTTATAGTAAAACCATGCATGAGCATATAGATCATTAGAGATGTGTATTTGATGTGCTTAGGAAGGAGAAACTTTATGCTAATCTTGAAAAGTGTTCATTTTATGTTGCTGAAGTTATTTTCTTTGGATTTGTTGGGAGTTCAAGGGGGGTTGAGGTTGATGAGTCTAAGATATACGCTATTAAGAATGGGCCGATTCCGAAGTCCATAAGCGATGTTAGAAGCTTTCATGGGTTGGCTAGTTTTTATAGGTGGTTTGTCAAAGGATTTAGTACCATAGTCGTTCCCTTGACCGAGGTAATCCAAAAGTATAAGCCTTTTGAATGGGAGGAAGAGCAAGCCAAATATTTTGAAGCTTTAAAATCAATGCTCAGCTCCGCTCCTTTATTGCAATTACCTGATTTAGAGAAAATGTTTTAAGTTGAATGCGATGCTAGTAAAGTAGGCATTGGAGCCGTCTTAATGCAAGACCAAAAGCCCATTACTTATTTTAGTGAAAATCTTAAAGGTGCAACTTTAAACTATTCCACTTATGATCTTGAATTGTATGCTTTGATTAGAGCATTGGGTAGCAACACCACTTGTGGCCCAAAGAATATGTCAATCGGAACAACCATGAGTCCCTAAAGCATATTCAGGCCCAAGGAAAGTTGAACAAAAGGCACGCCAAATGGATTGAAGTCCTTGAAACTTTCCCTTATGTAATTCAATACAAAAAGGGGAAGGAAAATGTGGTGGCCGATGCCTTGTCTAGGAAACATGTGTTGATAAATACATTGTCTTCTAAATTGCTTGGCTTTGAATGTCTGAAGACAATGTATCCCAAGGATCCCATGTTTGCTCAAATCTTTCGAGATTGTGAGGAATGGGAGAGGAAAAGGTGGCTTTGGGATAGATCTTCTACTCTCTAATCTGATATTGATGGTTTCTTGTTCAAAAGCAAGAGATTGTGTGCCTATGAGCTCTTGGAGAGAACTATTTGTGAGGGAGGCACACAATGGGGGATTAATGGTTCATTTTGGAGTTGATAAAACTAGGGGAATTCTCAAGGAACAATTCTATTGGCCTAAGATGCACAAAGATGTTGCTCGAATTTGTGGCCAATGTATTGAATGTCGGAGTGCCAAGTCACGCCTCCTTCCCCATGGTTTATACACTCCAATCCCCACCCCTCAGAGACCTTGGCTTGATATTTCAATGGATTTTGTTTAGGGGGTTTGCCAAGGTCAAAAAGAGGTAGAGATAGCATCTTTGTTGTTGTTGATCAAATTTTAAAGATGGCTCATTTCATTCCATGTCATAAATGTGATAATGCCTGCAATGTGGCATCTTTGTTTGTGGAAAATGTTGTTAAATTGCATGGAATTCCTCAAACCATCATAAGTGATAGGGACTAAAAATTCCTTAGTCACTTTCGGAAAGAATTGTCGGGTAGACTTGGTACTAAGTTGTTGTTCTCAACTTCTTGTCACCCACAAACCGACGGTCAAACTTAAGTTGTGAATACGACCTTGGGGTCTATGCTTTGTGTCATGGTACATGGGAAGTTGGACTCATGGGAGGAACCTTTGCCTTTAGTTGAGTTTGCTTATAATCGAGTTATTCATAGAACTATTGGTATGACTCCATTTGAAGTGGTGTATGGTTTTAATCCCCTAACCCCTTTAGATCTCACTCCTCTTTCTCAAGATGGTGTCTTAAGATTAGATTTGAGCAAAATAGCGGAAGCCATGAAGAAAATTCATGAGAAGGTGAGACTTCACCTAGAAAAGAAGAACCAAGAGGTAGCAAAAAAGGGCGAACGAGGGTCGCAATAGGATTGTGCTAGAACCAGGTCAGTAGGTGTGGGTGCATTTTTCGCAAGGAACGATTTTCCACTCTTCAGAAGACAAAGTTGATGCCAAGAGGTGATGGTCCATTTCAAGTGCTTGAAAGACTCAATGAAAAGGCATACAAAATTGACCTTCCTCCGGAGTATCAAGTTCATAACACCTTCAATGTTTGCGACCTTTCTCCATTTTCAACTCTTGATGATGATGATCCGTCGAATTTGAGGTCAAATTATTTTCAGGAAGGAGAGAATGATGCAATTCGGATTGCACCAAGGTCGTTCGCTCGAAGTCAAGCTCAATATCTTCATAGAATTCAAGGTTTGTTCATGAAGTTAGAAGTCCTTGAGCTTGTGTTGGTGACAAAGAAAGGGTTCCATGCTTTGATGATCGCTTGGGGAATTGAAGGGAAGGCAGTTGAAGAAACTGCCACTTTAGGCGAGCAATAGCCATTCGGTGACTCACCCAATGGCTTGGGCGAGGACCCCAGCTAGCCAAAATTTACAGAAGACTTCAATGGTGGGGTCACCTTGCCGAACCAGTTGGTGACTCACCGAGTTCCTTAGGCGAGCACGACCCAGCTCGCCCTTTATCCTTTTTGTGCCACTTTTGGGCCTCTTATGTAATAATTGCCTAAAACTATAAATAGCTAGTTTGGGTCCTCTTTCTAGGTATACTATTTTGAATATTGATATTGTGAAACTCATGAATGAGTGTTGAGAGCTTGGTACAAGCTTTGATTGACTTTTTCTTGGAACCGTGGGTTGCGAGGTGAATTCATTTCCCTCGAGGTCTTCATACGAGTTAGGTGCTTCTTCTAGGATTAACGCATTGAGGTCTTAAGGTTTAATATACCTTTTGGTTGCCTTCTGTTTCCTCTTTTTATGTCTATCTATCTATCTTTATTTCTTGTCTTCAGTTTCCGCATTTCTATCCGTAATTCATGGCGAGAATTACTTCACATATTCTAGACTATGTACATGTTTTGGTACATGACTTTCAAATTCTAGGGGAAAGATTTCGGCAATCATTTTCTGATAACGGTTTTTAGTTATGAAACTTGATTTAATCGATGAAACTGTTATTTATCTATTTATTTATTTATGGGTTGGCTTGGGTAATTGGTTCTCCCACCGGGGTTTATTGCTTGAGCCTTTCATGGCGGTTTAGGTCATGACAAGTACCGCAACATAAAATCATAATATTTTTATTTTTTAGAAATAATAATTTTTCTAATTTTCCTTCGTGATTAGTAAAATAAATAAGACTAACAAATTAAAATAGAGGGAATAAGGGTTAAGTCGAATTCAACATACTCTCTCAAAATGAGACTATATATTTGTATACAAAATAATTAAAAGAAAATAAATTTGAAATATGTGTATGTGGGTGTGTGAAATTTAATACGTTGAAATTCTAGATATGTTTCTAATTAATGGTATTTGCCGTATCTAAATATATAATTTTCTAGATTTAGCTCCAGTCAACATCATTTATCATACCTATTTAATAAAATTAGTTATAATGCTAATTAAAGTTTGAAAAATCAATTTACAGATAGAGTAGAATTTAGTTCTGAGAATTATGAATAAGAGCTTTAGGATCGATTAATGTTTTATTCAGTGTCAAGCAATTTGAACTGATCTTCTCTGAAGTCTTCGCTCTTTGATTTTCTATCTAATTTTTTCTGTTTCACAATGTAAGATCAGTTCTTTATCAATTGTTGTACGTAATTTGGAGCATGATAATACCACTGTCAGTTTCCAACACCAACAACCTTTATCGCCACCTACCACCCTTATTCACCACGGATACTGCACAATTATCGCGCAACTCTTCGACAGATCATGATCACTATCAATAACCGCTCACTATCATTATCACTGATCATCGTCATAATTTTTTATATTTTATTTTATAATATATAATTTTTTTGGGTCAAATAATATATAATATTTATAACACCGTATAAAATAACTTTTTTATTTATATTTTACAAATATAGTATTTTATATTATTTAAAGAAATTTTCTATTTAAGAAACTGTAAATAAAAAAATTATATATTCAGATGTAAAGAATTTTAAATTTTGATATATTTACTTGGAGAATATATGTGAGGCCTACATTCATCAAAATTAACAATTTAATTTTTTTTGTAGCTAATTATTTAGGTCTCAAATCAATGATAATTCAAAAAGTCAATCCTTCAAAACTATGTTGCAGGAAACTATGTCGAGCAGGTATTAATTAATTACTTTTTTGTGTAAATTAGTTTGTTTACATTTCCACAAAAAAAAAAAATTACATGTTCAAATGGTTTTTTTTAAAATTTAAATAATTCATGTAGAATATTAATTTT
Source organism: Solanum etuberosum (assembly GCA_029582245.1). Classification (NCBI taxonomy): domain Eukaryota; kingdom Viridiplantae; phylum Streptophyta; class Magnoliopsida; order Solanales; family Solanaceae; genus Solanum; species Solanum etuberosum. The sequence continues at coordinate 15,899 of JAJONR010000345.1, forward strand.
TAGTACATAATTGTTTTAAATACTTAGAGATACTATACATTACTTTCTAACAAATGAAAATATCATACACATCATCGTCAATGTGTGTCTTTTTCAGAATTAATACTAAATTAGGGATATTTTTATCATTTAATAATGTTTTACTTGATTATATTATGTATCTGTTTTAACAAATCAAGACAAGTTCATTGTTTTTATTCAATACTACTTTTATCATTAAATAACCATATAAAGTAACAGTAGTCAAATATAAAAATTTTTAAAAAATAATTCATAAAGTTAATTTAATAAAATAATTTTTTTCAAATAGATTTAATAATGGATTCTATTAAATTATTTTTTTACAAGTGTTGTTACATTAGATGAGATACTATGAAAATAATTATTTGTCAACACAAATAAGTATTAAATATTAAAAAAATATTAATTCATGCTGATTTGCGCAACTTGAAAATAACGCAATTCTTCTTTTGAGTATAAATCTTAGATAATAGTTTGGACCAACAAAATTATATAAAAAGAAACTAAATAATTTATTTTAAATACTTAACATAATATTATTAGGCACGTGCACAACACGTGCTATCCTTTACTAGCTTGCATATACATGAAAAAGTTGGGCAAATACATTTTGATAGCATCATAACCTTTTTTCTTTCTTTATTTTAACATATATGTCATAACGAATTGTGTGGATTTATATCAACTAAAAGCGTAAGAGATACTTTTGAATAGATTAATATTTTAAATTTTAAATATGGAATAAAAGTCTAAAACATGATTGATATCAAGTGTTATGTTAATCCATTTTTATTTTATGGTCTCTCTCTTTATGTGGAGAGAGAGAGAAAGAGAGAGAGAGAGCGCGCTTTCTATTAGTATTTATTATTAGTAAATTATCTTTCTATTTTTACCTGTATATGTCTCTTTACAATCTAATTAAATATTTTTTTCTTAGATATGAGCATATCGAACTCTCGAAGGTATATTTCTTTGACCTTTTTTTTCAATAATGTATTTGTTTTATTATTTTTACTCAACCATCATTTATTTTTTATATAGGAAATGAATGTGAGCCCCACTAAGGATTTTGATTGTCAATTGGCAAAAAGTTCAAAATGTCATAAACCAAGGGTATGTGATGGTAAATTATTATTATTATTATTATTATTATTATTTATATTATTATTATTATTATTATTATTTATATTATTATTATTATTATTATTATTATTATTATTATTATTATTATTATTATTATTATTATTATTATTATTATTATTATTATTATTATTATCATCATTAGCATTATTGTTGTTGTTGTTCTTATTATTATTACTATTATTATTATTATCATTATTATTATTAATATAATAATAATAATAATAATAATAATTATTATTATTATTATTATAATAATTATTATTATAATTATTATTATTATTATGACATAAATAAATGCAGGCTAGCTATCCAAACGGTAGAATTCCAATAATGCATTCTTATTCTACTATAAAAATATAATTTATCTCTGATTTATTTTTAGTATTTTAAATGGACTGATATTTAAATAAAATTAATTTTCAATCGATTTGTAAAACAATGTTTTAAACTAATACAATTATATGTTATTTTCAATTTTAATGAAAATACTATAGGTAGGAATTGTTGAGAAAAAAATAGACATCGAAAGAGGAAGCATCCATGGTTGACCAGGTAATATTCCTTTTTTGGTAAAAAATTCGTGAAAATATTTCTTAAAGTTTAAATCGATTTATTTATTTTTTAAAACATATTTTCTACATATATTTGAACCTTACACAAATCTTTCTTTTTTAGTAATTATGTGACAACTTGTTAAATAAAATGAATCTCAAAAGAAATTAAAATCATGAATTCAATTTGTATGAAAAAAATACAATAATGCATTTGTGCAAATACTAATAATAATTGTTGATTTGAAAGGTAGTCCTATTCCTATTAACAATCGATTGTACCATCCAAGCTTTGCTGCCAAAGGTCTACCAGTGGACCCTCACTTGCGTATGCTTAAGAAGAATTCGGACTTTCGTAAGTTAACAATTTTAATATAATTATAAACCAAAATAAAAGAATATTCTTGTACATGTATTAATTTTAGTTAATTTTTGGTTCTTACCAGTTAAAATTGAAAGCAAGCCTGAGGCTAGTAGTATGGACAAAGTGGTGATTGATTTGAACAATTGAGGAATATTGTGTTGGTGCCGGATGATATATCTTAGAAGTCCAAATTATGTTATTGAATAAATCCTCTGACAATATTGTATAACATTCTGAATATTTTTGGTGTTTTTTTTTCTTTTAGTCTTTTCAGTTTCATAGGTAGAGAAGTGTTGAACTTCTTTATTCAAGTTTGGATTTTTCTGTTTTAATTTGTTATCAATTTTGAATTATCAATAAACTGTCTTTATAGGTAAAACTCTTCATGTCTGAATACAACATTATATTTCTTATTTTGAATATTTACTTATTAAAATTTACTTTATCATTTAGAAGTGTTTTCTCCATTTTAATCTACTTGTCTTAGTTATTACTCTCACTGTTTCAGTTTGTTTGTTTGATTTTAACTTGAAACAGTTTAAATAAGTAAAGAGGATTTATGAATCTTGTAATATTAAACGATATGTAGAATGTATAAAAATGCATTTTAATATCGTGATCTTAAAATTGTCATTCTAAAGTTACAATTTTAAATATGTAAATTCTAACCCTTCGAACCTTGATGTTCTATACTAAACTTCACGCTAAGTCTGACATAGGGATTTCTACATACCCAAATTCACTTCCAAAAGGCCTTATGAATTCCTTAATCCCTTAGCTACTATAAAAGTGATCCGAGCTTAGACATACCACCTAATCCATTCTCAGATTATTTTAAACCACACCTCACTCAGGTTTCACCTAAGACTTGCCTAGCCAATGATTTTCAAGTCACTAGCCCGACTTTGCTCGCCAAAGTCTAAAGGGCGACTCGCCGAATCGGCCCCCATATCACCGAATTGCCTTAACATTATGTAAAATTTGGCAAGCTGAACTTCAACTTTGGCGAAGAAAACAGTGTGTTTGGCGATCGGAAACTCATTTTATACCCCTAATCTCAGGTTTTAATTCCTTAGTTTCCTTTTCTTTGATAGCTTGAATTCCATCTTCAAAACGACCAATGAGGTAGAGCGGGAACTCAAAGAGGAGAAAATACCTAAGTACAAGGGTATTTCATCTTCAAATTCTTGGAGTAAGAACAAGGGGGGAGCTCAAACATCTTCGGGTTGGAACAAAAATAAGGATTTCAAGAAGCCATATGAGAAGAAACCCTTTGAAGGAAACACTCCAAAGTACCCATCAAGAGAAGAAGGTAATAAGGACCCAACCAAATTTCCTAAAGGCTTTCAATGTCACAAGTGTAGAGGATGGGGTCATATGATGCGTGAATTTCCCAATCGGTTGAATGTTCTAGTTCAAGGAGAGGAACTGTATCTTGGTGAAGGGGTAGATCAAGAAGAGGGTTGTGAAGAAGAAACCCAAGAAGAGGATGAATTTGAAGGTGATAAAGATGAGGACCAAGATGAGGAAGGCCCCAATTGAAGAAGCTTGGCCTTAAGAAGGAGAGTTTACCATACCCATGTATGTGGTGAGGTGAGTGATGATTAGCAAGGCCATGGATGATCCAAGTCAAAGAGAGAATCTTTTCCACTCCAAGTGCCTCATCAAAGATAATGTGTGTTTGTTGATCATTAATAGTGGGATTTGTGCAAATGTTGTTAGCACGACTTTAGTGGATTTCTTGAAACTTCCTACCACTAAGCATGCTACACCTTACAAGCTTCCATGGTTGAGTGAGTGTGGAGAATTGACGGTTCATAGAAAAGTGTTGATCAAGTTTAAAATTTGGAAGTACCAAGATGAGATTCTATGTGATGTGGTCCAATTGCAAGCTTGTCATGTGCTACTCGGAAGACCTTGGCAATATGATCGTTCAACCAAACAGGAGGGGAGAACCACCAAATATTCATTTGTCTTGGATGCTCATAAATTTATCCTTCATCCTATATCACCCTCTCAAGTAAATGAAATGTATCAAAAGATGAGTGAGTTAAGGGGGAAAAGGAAGAGTCAGAAGGAACATGTGGAGGTCCAGGGTAATGAAGAGGAAGAAAGGAGGAAGTTGAGGGGAAAATCCCAAGTGTTGTTGTCTAAGTACAAAGATATAAGAGAGGAAATAGAGGCCAAAAGTTCTTTGATCCTTATCACACATAGGGATAATGTGTTACAAACTAACCAATATAATTTTTCTCTTCCCCATTCTATTTCCCTTCTTTTCCAAGATTATGAGGATGTCTTCCCAAAGGAACTCCCAAGTGGATTAGCCCCTCTTCGGGGAATGGAGAAACAAATTGATTTGGTGTCGGGCTCACAATTGCCAAACAAGTCGGCTTATCAAAGTAATCCAGAGGACACCAAAGAGTTACAAGACAAGTTGAGCAACTCCTCAACAAGGGCTATGTGAGAGAAAGTTTGTGTTGGTGCGCCGTTCCGGTTCTCTTGGTTCCAAAGAAAGATGGAACATGGCGCATGTATGTTTATTGTCGGGCCGTCAACAAGATCACGGTAAAGTATCGTCATCCTATCCCTAGATTAGATGATATGCTTGATGAGATCAATTGTTCTTGTGTGATTTCAAAGATTGATCTTAGGAGTGGTTATCATCCAATTCAGATGAACCCAGGTGATGAATGGAAAACCACATTCAAGACCAAGTTTGGTCTATATGAATGGTTGGTGATGCCTTTCAATCTCACTAATAGTCTTAGTACTTTTCTGCATCTCATGAATAATGTGATAAAGCCCTTCATAGGGAAGTTTGTGGTTGTCTATTTTGATGATATCTTGATTTATAGTAAAACCATGCATGAGCATATAGATCATTTGAGATGTGTGTTTGATGTGCTTAGGAAGGAGCAACTTTATGCGAATCTTGAAAAGTGTTAATTTTATGTTGATAAAGTTGTTTTCTTGGGACTTTTTGTGAGTTCAAGGGGGGTTGAGGTTGATGAGTCTAAGATAGACGCTATTAAGAATTGGCCAATTCCGAAGTCCATAAGCGATGCTAGATCTTTTATGGGTTGGCTAGTTTTTATAGGCGGTAGCCGCTCCCTTGACCGAGGTAATCCTAAAGGATAAGCCTTTTAAGTGGGGGGAAGAGAAAGCCAAAGCTTTTGAGGCTTTAAAATCAATGCTTAGCTCCGCTTCTTTGTTGCAATTACCCAATTTTGAGAAAATGTTTGAAATTGAATGCGATGCTCGTAAAGTAGGCATTGGAGCTGTCCTAATGCAAGGCCAAAAGCCCATTGCTTATTTTAGTGAAAAGCTTAAAGGTGCAACTTTAAACTATTCCACTTATGATCTTGAATTGTATGCTTTGATTAGAGCATTGGGTAGCAACACTACTTGTGGACCAAAGAATTTGTCATTCGGACCGACCATGAGTCCCTAAAGCATATTCGGGCCCAAGGAAAGTTGAACAAAAGGCATGCCAAATGGATTGAATTCCTTGAAACTTTCCCTTATGTAATTTAGTACAAAATGGGGAAGGAAAATGTGGTGGCCGATGCCTTGTCTAGGAAACATGTGTTGATAAATACATTGTCTTCTCAATTGCTTGGCTTTGAATGTTTGAAGACAATGTATCCCAAGGATCCCATGATTGCTCAAATCATCTGAGATTGTGAGGAATGGGAGAAGGAAATGTGGCTTAGGGATAGATCTTCTACTCCCTATTCTAAATTTGATGGTTTGTTGTTCAAAGACAAGAGACTATGTGTGCCTATGAGCTCTTGGAGAGAACTATTTGTGAGGGAGGAACACAATGGGGTTTAATGGGTCATTTTGGTGTTGATAAAGCAAGGGAATTCTCGAGGAACAATTCTATTGGCCTAACATGCACAAAGATGTTGCTCGAATTTGTGTCCAATGTATTGAATGTCGGAGTGCAAAGTCACGCCTCCTTCCCCATGGTTTATACACTCCACTCTACTCCCCACCCCTCAAACACCTTGGCTTGATATTTCAATGGATTTTGTTTTAGGTTGTCCAAGGACAAAAAGAGGTAGAGATAGCATCTTTGTTGTTGTTGATCGATTTTCAAACGTGGCTCATTTCATTCCATGTCATAAATGTGATGATGCCTCCAATATGGCATCTTTGTTTGTTGAAAATGTTGTTGAATTTCATGGAATTCCTCAAACCATCATAAGTTATAGGGACCAAAAATTCCTTAGTCACTTTTGGAAAGAATTGTGGGGTAGACTTGGTACTAAGTTGTTGTTCTCAACTTCTTGTCACCCACAAACCGACGGCCAAACTGAAGTTGTGAATAGGACCTTGGGGTCTATGCTTCGTGCCGTGGTACATGGGAAGTTGGCCTATTGGGAGGAACATTTGCCTTTAGTTGAGTTTGCTTATAATCGAGTTATTCAAACAACTATTGGCATGACTCCATTTCAAGTGGTGTATGGTTTTAATCACCTAACCCCTCTAGATCTCACTTCTCTTTCTCAAGATGTTGTCTTAAGCTTAAATGGGAGCAAAAGAGCGGAAGCCATGAAGGAGCTTCATGAGAAGGTGAGACTCCACCTAGATAACAAAAACCAAGAGGTAGCCAAAAAGGGCGAACAAGGGTCGCAAGAGGATTGTGCTAGAACCGGGTGAGTGGGTGTGGGTGCATTTTCACAAGGAGAAATTTCCCACTCATCGGAAGACAAAGTTGATGCCAAGAGGTGATGGTCCATTTCAAGTGCTTGAAAGACTCAAAGACAATGCATACAAAATTGACCTTCCTCCGGAGTATCAAGTTCACAACACCTTCAATGTTGCGACCTTTCTCCATTTTCAACTCTTGATGATGATGATCCGTCGAATTTGAGGACAAATTCTTTTCAAGAAGCAGAGACTGATGCAATTCGGATTGCACCAAGGTTGTTGACTAGAAGTCAAGCTCGAGACCTTCAGAGAATGCAAAGTTTGTTCATGAAGTTAGAGGTCCTTGAGCTTGTGTTGATGACAAAGAAAGGGTTCAATGCTTTGATGATCGCTTGGGGAAGTGAAGGGAAGGCAGTTGAAGCAACTGCCACTTTAGGCGAGCAAGAGCAATTTAGCGACTCGCCTAATGGCTTGGGCGAGGACCCCAGCTCGCCGAAATTTACATAAGACTTCAAAGGAGGGGTCACCTCGCCGGACCAGTTGGCGACTCGCCGAGTTCCTTAGGCGAGCATGACTCAGCTCCACCTTTATCCTTTTTGGGCCAGTTTTGGGCCTCTTATGTAATAATTTCCTAAAACTATAAATAGCTAGTTTGAGTGCTCTTTCTAGGTACAGTATTTTAAATATTGATATTGTGAAACTCATGAATGAGTGTTGAGAGCTTGGTACAAGATTTAATTGACTTTTTCATAGAAACGTGGGTTGCGAGGTGAATTCATTTCCATCGAGGTCTTCGTAAAAGTTAGGTGCTTCTTGTAGGATTAACAGATTGTGTGTTTCTGTGTGTGGTTTCTGTGCTAGGAGCGCTTGAAATTTCAGTCCTACTCATTAATATACTCTAAAAAAAAGTGGCTCTCCTTCTCTTATGAGAGATAGGCGCTCTCTCTGCGTCTCTTAAGGTTTAATATAGCTTTTGGTTGCCTTCTGTTTCCTCTTTTTGTGTCTATCTATCTATCTTTATTTTTTGTCTTTAGTTTCCGCATTTCAATCCGTTATTCATGGCAAAAATTACATCACATATTCTAGACTATGTACATATTTAGGTACACAACTTTCAAATTCTAGGGAAAATATTTCCTCAATCATTTTCAATTAACGATTTTTAGTTAGGAAACTTTATTTAATCGATGAACCTATTATTTATCTATTTATTTATTTATGGGTTGGCTTGGGTAATTGGTTCTCCCACCAGGGTTTAGTGTTTGAGCCTTTCATGGCGGTTTAGGTCATGACAAGTACCACAACATAAAATCATAAGTTTTATATTTTTTAGAAATAATATTTTTCTAATTTTCCTTCGTGATTAGTAAAAAAAAATAAGACTAACAAATTAAAATGGAGGGAATAAGTGTTAAGTCAAATTCAACATACTCTCTCATGATGAGACTATATATTTGTATACAAAATATTTAAAAGAAAATAAATTTAAAATATGTATATGTGGGTGTGTGAAATTTAATACGGTGGAATTCTAGATATGCTTCTAATCAATGGTATTTGCCGTACCTAAATATATAACTTTCTAAATTTAGCTCCAGTCAACATCATTTAATAAAATTAGTAATAACGCTAATTAAAGTTTGAAAAATCAATTTACAGATAGAGTAGAATTAAGTTCTGAGCATTATAAATAAGAGCTTTAGGATCACTTAATGTTATATTCATTGTAAAGAAATTTGAACTGATCTTCTGTAAAGTCTTCGCTCTTTGATTTTTTATCTTATTTTTTCAATTTCACAAAGTAAGATCAGTTCGTTCTCAATTGTTGTATGTAATTTGGAGCAGGATAATACCACTGTCAGTTTCCAACACCAACCACCTTTATCGCCACCTGCCACCCTTATTCACCACGAATACTGCATAATTATCGCACAACTCTTCGACAGATCATGATCACTATCAATAACCGCCCACTATCATTATCACTGATCAACTTCATAATTTTTCATATTTTATTTTATAATATATAAGTTTTTTGGTCAAATTATTTATATTTAAAAAAAATTCTATTTAAGAAACTGCAAATAAAAGAGTTATATTTTTCAAATGTAGAGAATTTTAAATTTTGATATATTCACTTGGAGAATATATGTGAGGCCTACATTCATCAAAATTAACAATTTAATTTATTTTTTTGTGGCTAATATTTAGGTCTCAAAGCAATGATAATTCAAAAGGTCAAACCTTCAAAACTATGTTGCAGGAAACTATGTCGAGCAGGTATTAATTAATTACTTTTTTGTGTAAATTAGTTTGTTTACATTTCCACAAAGAAAAAATTGTTTACATGTTCAAATGGTTTTTTAATTAAAATAATTCATGTAGAAAATTACTTTTTTAGTACATAATTATTTTAAATACTTAGAGATACTATACATTACTTTCTAACAAATGGAAATATCATACACGTCATCATCAACATGTGTGCTTTTCAGAATTAATACTGAATTAGGGATATTTTTGTCATTTCATAATGTTTTACTTGATTATATTATATATCTGTTTTAACAAATCAAGACAAGTTTACTGTTTTCATTCAATACTACTTTTATTATTAAATAACCATATAAAGTAACAGTAGTCAAATATAAATTTTTCCAAATATAATTCATAAAGTTGATTTAATAAAATAATTCTTTTCAAATAGATTTAATAATGGATTCTATTAAATTATTTTTTATAAGTGTTTTTACATTAGATGAGACACTATGAAAATAATTATTTGTCAACACAAATAAGTATTATTTCTTAAGAAAATATTAATTCATGCTAATTTGCGCAACTTGAAAATAACGCAATTCTTCTTTTGAGTATAACTCTTAGATAATAGTTTGGACCAACAAAATTATATAATTTTTTTTTTTGTTTTAAATACTTAACATAATATTATTAGGCACGTGCACAACACGTGCTATTCTTTACTAGCTTGCATATACATGGAAAAGTTGTGCAAATACATTTTGGAGCATCATAACCTTTTTTCTTTCTTTAATTTAACATATATGTCATAATGAATTGTGTGGATTTATATCAACTAAAAGTGTAAGAGATACTTTTGAATAGATTATTATTTTAAATTTTATAAATAGATTAAAAGTCTGAAACATGATTGATATTGAGAGCGCTTTCTATTAGTACTTATTATTAATATATTATCTTTCTATTTTTACTTGAATATGTCTCTTTACAATCTAATTAAATATTTTTTTCTTAGATATGAGCGTATCGAACTCTCGAAGGTATATTTCTTTGACCTTATTTTTTTATTAATGTGTTTATTTTATTATTTTTACTCAACCATCATTTATTTTTTATATAGGAAAAGAATGTGAACCCCACTAAGGATTTAGATTGTCAATTGCCAAGAAGTTCAAAATGTCATAAACCAAGGGTATGTGATGGTAAATTATTATTATTTTTATTATTATTATTATTATATAATTATTATATTATTATTATTATTATTATTATTATTATTTTTATTATTATTATGACAAAAATAAATGCAGGCTAGCTATCCACACGGTAGAATGCCAATAATGCATTCTTATTCTACTGTAAAAATATATTTTATCCTTGATTTATTTTTAGTAATTTAAATGGACTGATATTTAAATAAAATTAATTTTCAATCAATTTTTAAAACAATGTTATAACTAATACAATTATATGTTATTTTCAATTTAATGAAATTACTAGAAGCAGGAGTTGTTGAGCAAAAAAATGGACATCGAAAGAGGAAGCATCCATGGTTGACCAGGTAATATTCCTTTTCTGGTAGAAAATTTGTGAAAATATTTCTTAAAGTTTCAATCGATTTATTTATTTTTTGAAAACATATTTTCTACATATATTTGAACCTTACACAAATCTTCCCTTTTTAGTAATTATGTGACAACTTGTTAAATAAAATGAATCTCAAAAGAAATTAAAATCATGAATTCAATTTGTAAGAAAAAAATACAATAATGCATTTGTGGAAATACTAATAATAATTGTTGATTTGAAACGTATTCCTATTCCTGTTAACAATCGATTGTACCATCCAAACTTTGCTGCCAAAGGTCTACCAGTGGACCCTCACTTGTGTATGCTTAAGGAGAATTCAAACTTTCGTAAGTTAATAATTTTAAATATAATTATAAATCAAAATAAAAGAATATTCTCATACATGTCTTTATTTTAATTAATTTTTGGTTCTTACCAGTTAAAATTACAAGCAAGCCTGAAGCTGGTAGTAAGGACAAAGTGGTGATTGATTTGAACAATTGAGGAATATTGTGCTGGTGCCGGATGATATATCTTAGAAGTCTAAATTATGTTATTGAATAAATCCTCTGAGAATATTGTATAACATTCTGAATATTCTTGGTGTTTTTTTTCTTTTAGTCCTTTCAGTTTCATAGGTAGAGAAGTGTTGAACTTCTTTATTCAAGTTTGGATTTTGCTCTTTTAATTTGTTGTCAATTTTGAATTATTAATAAACAATATTTCTAGGTAAAACTCTTCATGTCTGAATACAAACATCATATTTCTTATTTTGAACATTTACTTATTAATATTTACTTTATTATTTAGAAGTGTTTTCTCCGTTTTAATCTACTTGTTTTAGTTATTACTCTTATTGTTTCAGTTTGTTTGTTTGATTTTAACTTGACACAATTTAAATAAGTAAAGTGGATTTATGAATCTCGTAATCTTAAACGCTATGTAGAATATACAAAAATACATTTTAATATCGTGATCTTAAAAATGTCATGTCTAAAGTTATAATTTTAAATATATAAATTCTAACCCTTCGAACCTTGATGTTCTATACAAAACTTCACGCCAAGTCTGACATTGGGAGTTCTACATACCCAAATTCACTTCCAAAAGACCCTATGAATTCCTTAATGCCTTAGCTACTATAAAAGTAATCCGATCTTAGACATACCACCCAATCCATTCTACGATTATCTTAGATCACACCTCACTCAGGTTTCACCTAAGACTTGCCTAGCCTATGATTTTCAAGTCACTATCCTAAAAGTAATTTGATCTAAATCTTTCACCATTGGTCTATCCATAATGATCGGAAAGAGTTGTTACAGATGCCTACTAAGTACCAAATATTTTGGTACTCATACTACATTTATGCATCTTTTCTAATGCATCTTGTCGTATGAGCCACCCTCACTGAGCGTTGAATCTCATATGGTTGTCGCAGACTTGGATTGTGGTGAGCTTTTTATGTTTGAAAGACTTTATGTTATTCCTTCTTTTGTACCTGACTATGTATTTGTATTTTCGTTAGACAATCTTGATGCATATTGTACTTTATGTACTTCGATTCTTCAGTATCAGTGACACCAGGTCCATGGATTGGTTCTTGTGTATAGTTTGTCTTTTTCGATCACGTTTAGGCACATTTTATGTATTTTGTATCGCATTTACATATCTTTGTTGTGGTCCCCATTATTTATTTGTATTTCTACTTCCCCTCATACTTTTTCAATATTTTTTTTTATGTTTTGCTTTCGGTTTAGGCTTGCCTAAAGGGTGGTTATAGTAGGTTCCATAATGGCCCAATTACGGATCATGACATGGGTGGGATGGAGTGACCAGTATATTGGCCTATGGTTTGAGATTAAGTTATAATCCGAGGATGTTAAGGCCAGTTGAGGATTATTTGGTGTAGTATTATTGTTTCAGACGAAGAGCAAGTTGAAGCTTCGCAAAAGGGGAAGGCTCAGGTTCAATAGAGTATTCAGACTTTATTTGTGGTATGTGATTGTTGAATTGATTTCTAATCTATGTTATGTGTGTATGTTAACTAATTGTTTAGTATTGCTTGTACATTATGTAATTAGGCAGAAAAAAAGAAGATGAATATGATATGATATCTTGTTGTCAATATCATGCAATAAACTTTTCTTAATTACTTGTGGTCTTACAAGTGTGGTTGTATTCAATTTGGTTGTGATGTATATGTTGTGTGTGATTTTGTTGGCTCAGGCACCACACCTTGTAAAACTTATTGATTGGTTTGGGTACAACGTTTGGTAAGGGGTATCTAATTGTTGGCTTGAGTAATACGTCTCGTACAGGTTTCATTATTGTTGGGTCGGGTACCATGCCTGGTACATGGTTGATTGCTTGGTTGTGTGTTGGTTCCATGAGTGAACCGGGCTCGTTCAATTTTGGTAATGTTGGATAAGTTTCATGTAGTGGTTAAGTTAGGTTGTTGACTCAAAGTCCTGTCTATGTTTGTTGACACGCGTTACCTATGTGTTGTGTTGGTTTGCTGAGTTACATTTGCTTGTTCATATTTTATAGATCTTGAGCTAGATGAGGATCCTACTAGTACACTGTCGTTCTTGTGTACTGATACTGCACTTGCTCTTTATATATTGATTACAAGACATATTTTGGTGACCGCTACGCGACCTCAGTATTAAATCCCACGTTCCTTGAATTCATGGGTGAGCTACTCTTTCGACCTTCCACGAATTTATCTTTTCTTCCTAGTCCATTGTTCAAACTTAGAATGATACACCTCGCAATTTTACTCTTAGAATTTGAATCGGTTGTCGTTAGTGTATAAACTTGGGTCGGATGATATACTACTTTCTCATATATGTTAAGGTCCATTCGTATGTATTAGAAGTTCTTTGGATGTGATTTAAGGTCATAATGAACCTTAAGCACAAATTAGAATTGAGAAGTTCCCTAATGATTAATTATTCGTGTAAGTTCATTCAAGGATCAACTTAATCAATCATACCTCCTAACATATGAATAGTTTTGATGCTTAATACCAACTAGATGATAATCCTTGAAGTCTTCTTTCAACTGTTTTTGACAGTTCATCAATTTAAGTTATGTGTTAAAAGTTATGCCCATTTTTCTGGGCACTAGTAGTATCTGCGAACCGGCACGTGAAGTGGACGTCCGCCACACGACTGTGTAGCAAGGTAAGTTTTCATGTTAAGGTTGTGCAAAGTACCACACAAACTAAGCTTTAGCTATGCGACCACACACGTTACTTCAAAGTTCTTTAAGTTTTCTCTTCTTTTCATGTTTTAGGAGGGATGTTTATATCTTTTCCTCATCCCAAAACCCCAACCCATGACTAATAATTTCTCCCAAAAGCCAAAGTCAATTAGCTCTGATTATTTCAACCCTCTCATTCTCATATAAAATCTACGTTCAAGAACTTCAAGAAACACCAAAGCCAGGGTTTCAAGGTTTCCAAGCAAGATCTTCTTCAAGCTTCTTTAAGAACATTGTTCTTCTAGGTATGTAAGGCTATTCATAATGTTGGACTAGTTTGTCCTCACGCCCTACATCTAAATTCACTCAGTAATAGTTATGTTTAGGGTTTTACCTATAGTTTCTTGGAAATTCTTAAATAAGTTTCCTTAATAGTTGAGGTTTTAATTTCTACTATGTATGTTGAAATTCTAAATTGTTCTTTATTCTTAGAATCATATGAACCTATTGATTTATAAAAGTTATGTTTTCAAAGGTTATTACATGATATTTTCTTATATATCAATTTCAGACTTGAAATATAAGTGCATAATTATACATTTTAAATGCAAGTTTTGAATAGAGTCCTTAAAGGAAGAATCAAATCATTTCATATGTACTATTTGACAGTTGAGAAAGATAAAGAGTATAATTGATGTTTCTGGAAAGTACTTTAGTAAAGCATAGTGAAAAGCAAAGTAAAGTAATTGTCTCTTTCTTTGTAAAGTGTGATTGAGCATAATGGGTATTGAATATTTTGGAAATAGTATCGAGCACCAAATTGGGTAAGAGTTTGTATTTAGCTCAAGTCCAATAAAACTACGTAGCCAGCATAGGATATCATTGCACTGATTTGTCATGTGACTCCTCACTGCCTCTGAGAAGGCCAATTAGATGGATCCATAGTTACAGTAGCGTCCTATACCCTGGCAAGGAATACGATGACCCTTGGAACGTGGGCAAAACATTCTATCATTGCTAGGCTCATAGTAATGGTTGTCAGTTAGAGAAACTCCCAAAAAAGTAAAGTTTTATATCCTCATACTGTTTTTATTGCATATCATATTGTAAAGTACAAATGGTTTTCACTGCTTGTTCATATATTGTTTACTTGATATGTTTTCTGCCATCATTTTAGTTATTATTTATTCAGCCATATTACATACTCGCACATTTTATGTACTAGTGGATTCAACCTGCATCTTTTATGATGCAACTACAAGTGTTTAGGATCATCAACAGACGTTTCATTGAGATCACTTTGCACTTGTGTCAGACACCTTTTGGTGAGGCATCCTTTCTTCTGCCGAACTCCATTTTCATATTCAGTTTTAGAATAATTTGAGGTGTCGTGGGTCTTGTCCCGACACTTATCTTGAACAATAGAGGCTTCATAGGCAAACAAAGTTAGATTTTTCCATTGTTTTCCCTAGATGTTTTATTTAAGATTATGAATTAAGTTAGGTATTTCAAGATAGTGGTGTTAAAACTTTTCTTTAAATGTTTTAAATGGTCATCTATTTAAGCTTTCGTGTATCTTATAGAGTCATGTGAATCATAGCTATCTAGGACAAGGGTTCGCTTGGGGTGATGAATGGTCTCTGAGTGCCTTCCAAGTATAGGGTGTAGGCTCAGGGTGTGACAAACTTGGTATCATCGCACAGAGTTCAAGTGTCCTAGGCTGTCTACGAAGTCATGTATAGTATAGTCCTTCTTATTGGTGCGAAGCGCGCCACATCTATAATAGAAAAGCTACAGGACATTAGGAACTGTCTCTTTTCTTTATAGTCTAATTCATGCGATAGAGTTTAACACTATAAAAGTTTCTTCTAATTCGTGCTTATGTGTACTTTATTTTCCTGATCATGTCTCCCCGAAGAAATGTTAGAGGGCATCCTACTAGGAGATATGTGAATCTTCATCAACCACCCATTTAAGCGAAACCAGAAAGTTCTAATGCACCTGTTATGCAACCCCCTCAAGATGATGTAACTAATAATGAGTTTTAGAATGCCATCTAGAATTTGGCACAAGCTGTGACACCACAGGTTGGTCACCAAGGAGCGGAAGGTCAGGATGTGGCTGATACATCCAGAGTTTGAGATTTTTTAAGAATGAATCACCTTAAATTGACTGGGTCAAAGCTCAATGAGGATCCAAAAAGCTTTATAGATAGCTTCAAAAGTTGTTTGAGGTTATGCATGTTGCCGATATAGACCATGTGAAATTGGCTACATACCAAGGGTGTTGTCAGGATATTGTACAACTAGTGGAAAAAGACTGGGGGAGAAATTGCACTATTCTTAGGCTGGATTGTGTTTAAGAATGCTTTCTAGGGGCTCTTATTTCCGTGAGAGCTAAGGGAGGCAAAGGTAAGACCGTTTCTTAATCTGACGCAAGAGTCTATTAGTGTGCAGAGTACAACCTTACGTTCACCTAGTTGTTTGGGTATGCAGAGACAACCAGTGGAATGAGTTTCTTTATGTCTGGGCTATCCTGTTTATCTAATAAGGAGGGGAAGACAACTATGTTGATAGGGGAGATGGACATACCTAGGCTAATTATTCATGTACAAAAGGTGAAGGAGGACAAGTTGAAAGACAGGGAAGAGCTCTGCAATAAGATGGCTAAGACAGCCAACCTTGAGCCTGAACCGCAGAAGATCGGAAGTGGGAATCAGTCATCCTTTCAATAGAGGTCATCAAAACATATTCCATCATCATCTAGTGCGTCTTCCACAAGGAGCGGGAATCATCACATGAACCAGAACTCCCAAAATTTCAAATCTTAGGGTTCTCAGTCGCAGGGCAGCATGGCACAATGGTTCACTCGCAACCCACTCTGTGGTAAGTGTGGTAAGTTCTATTTGGGGGAATGTCGTGTAGTTACTGGTGTTTGTTACAAGTGTGGACGAGCGGGTCACTTTTCTTAGGAATGCCCGGTATGGAACAGGGTAATGAGAGCAGTAGGGCCCTAGCTTCTTCTACACCCCCACTGGGTAGGGCTACACCAAAGGGTTCCACTTTAGGAGTAGGCGGAGGTTCAAATCGTTTGTATGCCATGTCAAGTCGACAAGATCAGGAGAACTCACTAGATGTTGTTACTAGTATGCTTAAAATGCGTTATCTTGATGTATATGCCTTACTTGATCTAGGTATGAGTTTATCTTTTGTAACACCCTATATAGCCATGGAGTTTGGGACTTCTCCTGAATAACTTCTTGAACATTTCAGTATTCTGCATCTGTCGAAGAGTCTATTTTAGCAAAAAGAGTCTATCAAAATTGTACTGTCTCTATCTATCATAAAGACACCATGGCTGATTTAGTTGAATTAGATATGATGGATTTTTGATTTCATTCTAGGCATGGACTGGTTTTATGCTTGTTATTCCTCACCCGATGGTAGGACTCGAGAAGTCTAAGTTTTAGTTTCCTAATGAGCCAGTCATAGAATGGAAAAGTAATCTTGTAGTACCTAAGGGCCCTTTCATGTCATACCTAAAGGACATAAATTTAGTCTCTAAGAGGTGCGTCTATCACTTAGTCCGATTTAATGACTCTAGTGTTGAGACACAATCTCTTCAGTTAATCCCAATCGTAAATGAGTTTCTAGAAGTCTTTCCCGATGATCTTCCTAGAGTCCCTCCTGAAAGGGAGATAGACTTTGGAATTCACGTCAGTCCAAATACTCAACCCATCTCTATGTTGCCATATAGAATGGCCCGACCTTAGTTAAAAGAGTTAAAAAGGCAGTTGAAAGATCTCCTTAATAAGAGTTTCATCCGACCAAGTGTCTCACCTTGGATCACTCCAGTCTTATTCGTACGAAAGAAAGATTGTTCCCTTAGGATATGTATTGATTACCATAAGTTAATCAAGGTCACCATAAATAACAAGTACCCCCTTCCTAGAATTGATGATCTGTTCAACAAACTTCAGGGTGCCACTTTCTTCTCTAAAGATAGACCTCAGATCCGGTTATCATCTGTTGAAAGTGAGAGAAAGTGATATCTCAAACATAGATTTTCGGACTTGTTACGGTCATCATGAGTTCCTTGTCATGTCTTTTAGTTTCACTAATGCTCCAGAAACATTCATGGATCTGATGAATATAGTATTTAAGAATTATGTGGACATGCTTGTTATAGTGTTCATCGATGACGTCCTGATCTACTCGAGGAATGAGGAGGATTATGCATGTAATCTCATGATAGTCCTTCAAACACTTAAGGATGAGAGTTATATGCCAAGTTCTTGAAGTGTGAATTTTTGCTCGAATCCATGGAATTCTTACACCACAGTGTCTGGCGAAGGAATTCGAGTCGACACTAAAAAAATTGAGGCAGTGCAGAATTGGCCCAGACCCACCTCCCCGACGGACATAAGAGTTTCTCTGGTTTGGCTGCTTACTACTGAAGGTTTGTCAAGGAGTTTTCATCTATTTCATCCCCGCTGACCATTTGACTCAGAAAACACTTAAGTTACAATGGTCTCAGGATTTTGAGAAGAGCTTTCAGGAATTGAAAACTCTGTTGACTACTTCTCTAGTGTTAATCCTACCAAAGGGTACAGAGGGTTATGTTGTTTATTGTGATGCATCCATAGTTTTTTTTGGTTGTGTATTAATGCAGAATGGTAAGTTTATAGCTTATGCTTCCGCAAAATTTAAAATCTAGGAGAGGAATTACCCGACTCATGATCTTGAGTTTACGACAATGGTATTTTATCTCAAGATATGGAGTAATTATCGCTATGGCGCGCATGTAGATGTGTTTATCAACCACAAAAGTCTCTATTATGTCTTCAGTTAGAAATAGTTGAACCTCAAACAAAGGAGGTGGCTAGAGTTATTTAAGTATTATGATATGAGTATTCTGTATCATCCAGGAAAGCATAATGTTGTTGTTGATGCCCTAATTAGGTTGTTCATGGGGAGTACTACTCATGCTGAGGAAGGAAAGAAAGAGTTGGCAAAGGAAGTACAAAGACTTCCTCGTTTGGGAGTTCTTTTGTTAGACTCTAGTGAAAGTGGAGTCGTTGTAATGAATGGGGTTGAATTGTCCTTAGTGATGGAAGTGAAAGAGACGAAAACATAGACTTCATCCTACTTGAGCTTAAAGCAAATGTTAATAAGTATAAGATGATGACTTTTGAATGAGGGGATAATCTCTACAAGAGGATCATGGCAGAAGCTCATAGTTCCAGATACTTTATTTATCCCGGTTCTATGAAGATGTACCATAACTTGAGTGAAGTCTATTGGTTGAATTGTATGAAGAGGTGTATTACAAATTTTGTTGCTAAGTTCCTGAATGGCCAACAAGTCATGGTTGAGCACAAAAGACCATGTAGGGTGGCTCAGAACATAAACCTTCTGGATCAGAAGTGGGAGATGATTAATATGAACTTCATGACTGGCTTGTCGGGATCTCGGAGGTAACATAATTCAATTTGGGTGATTGTAGATTAGATGACAAAATCAACCCGATTCTAGCTGGTAAACACTACAAATTAAGAAGAATATTATGCCAGTTTGTAAATCTGTGAGATAATACGACTCTATGGAGTTTCCTTGTCCATCATTTCAAATAGGGGAACTCAGTTCACCGCTCTGTTTTGGAAGTCATTTTAGAAAGGTTTCGATTCGAAGGTAAACCTTAGTACTGTTTTTCATCCCCGGACAGATGGTCAAGGGAAGCGCACAATTCATACCCTAGAGGATATGTTGAGAGCATGAGTCATGGATTTCAAAGGTAATTGGGATGATCACTTGCCTCTAATAGAGTTTGCTTACAACAATAGTTATTACTCTAGTATCTAGATGGCTCCTTCTGAGGATCTTTATGGGCGAAGATGTAGATCTCCTATCAGATGATTTGAGATTTGTGAAGCTGAGTTTATAGGGTTGGACTTGGTTCATCAAGCCATGGAGAAGGTGAATACTATTTAAGAGAGATTGAAAACAACACAAAGCCATCAGAAATCCTATACAGACGTTAAAAAGAGAGATTTAGAGTTTAAGGTTGATGATTGGGTCTATTTGAAGGTTTCACCCATGAAGGGTGTTACGAGGTTTGGTAAGAAAGGGAAGCTTAGTCTCCAATATGTTAGTCATTAACAAGATATCAAACAAGATTGGTAATGAAGCTCATGAGTTAGAGCTACTGGCAGAGTTAGTGGCTGTCCATTCGGTATTCCACATTTCCATGCCTAAGAAATGCTCGAGAAATCCTTCTCTTGTTGTGCCTACAAAATGTTTTAGTGTGAAAGATAGTTTGTCCTAGGAAAACATTCTGGTTAAAATTCTTGATCATCAAGTTCGCAAGTTGAGGACCAAAGAGGTTGCATCAGTTAATGTTTTGTGGAGGAATAACTTTGTTGAAGAGGCTACATGGGAGGCCGAAAAAGATATGAAATCAAGATACCCTCATCTAATAATACCTCCAGACCTTAATATAAAAGGTAATAATCCTTTCCTTATTTTAGATTCAGTGTTTATTCATGTGCTGAGTGCGTCACTTTCAGTATTTGTTTGTGTATTTCAGTATATGCATTGTATAAGTACCTTCTGCATTTCCTAGAATGGTCATTATTCGAGGATGAATGATTCCAAGGGGGATATATTGTAACACCTCACAATTTTACTCTTAGAATACGAATTAGTTACCGTAAGTGTATCAACATGGGTCGGATGGTATACTATCTGTTCATATATGTTAAGGTCCATTCTTAAGTATTAGAAGTGTTTTGTATATGAGTTAAGGTCATAATCAACCTTTAGCACAAAGTCGAGTAGAGAAGTTCCCTAATAATTAAGTTATTCATGTAAGTTCATTAGAGGATCAACTTTAATCAATCATGCCTCCTAACATATGAAGAGCTTCTTGTCTTAATACCCAACTAAATGAAAGGCATTGAAATCTTCTTTCTACCTTTTTTTACCGTTCGTCAATCCAAGTTATGTGCTAAAAGTTATGCCTATTTTTGTAGGTACTACGTAGTCTGCGTGAACCGACGTGTGAAGTGGACGTCCACTGCGTGGCTGTGTGGTGAGTGGTAGATTTTTCAATCATTTAAGTTCCATTTAGCTCAATAATTAGTGTCTTCAATACTTAACTTTGTCCTTTTTCTAATGGAATATTGATGATATGCAGGTATGAAGGCAATTGGACAAGGAAAGGACCGATGTTTGGAAGAATTGCCAAAAATACAAAAAGAAGTGCAAAGTGAACACTGTTGATCACCTAAAATGAAGGGTTGATCACCAACTGAGCACGACCTCACCCAAATTGATAGTGCATACCACTTGTGTCTACCAAAGAAGGTCGGCAGACTCAAGTAGAGAAGGCGATGCACCGAGTGAGAACGACGGTCGTGATGCACATCGCCCAAAATAATAGTGTGCACTACAAAAACTGAATGCTCGAAAGGCGAACCAAGGTGGTATTAAGTGATTCACCGAACGTGAATGGCTGACTCAATCAAGATCGCCAACTGAGGTTCAAACACCTGAAGCCTAGAGAATTTCAAGGAGAGCTGAGGAGCGAAGGGAAATTCACTGAGTAAGTTTAGCGGACCCAAGTAATGTTGCTGAGTCAGTTGCATGATAGATTTTTGGGCCAAATCTTGGGAAACTATATATACCTCAAAGGATAAAATTTATAAGTACTGGTTTTAGTAGAGAGAGTTCAAAAAGTACCCTTTTTTTAGAAGAGATAGTCTAAGAAAACTTTACCTTTGAAGAACAATTTTCTAGCTTTTGGGGCTTTACAATTTTGAGTCTAAATTCGATAAATTAAAGTTGAATACAATGTGGGTTAACTCTTAGTTGCTTAATTTCATGTTACCCATGGTTGCTTTCCTGAAAGGTATATTTTCTTTAGTTTTTGTGATGGGTGGCTAAAACCCCAAGATCTAGGGGTGCTCAAATAGGTTGGGTGTTTATTTAATGTAGTGGTATCGTACTATTCTTGAAAGAGAGAATATAGTAAGGTATTGAGTTTTTTAGGATTGAAAATTAGATGAGATCAAAAGGAGATTTTATGATTAGATGCTTTGAGATCGAAAGATTTTTAGCGTCAGTGAAGATGACTTAGCCTCTTCATGAATGTTTATCACTATAGAGTAGCACAATCACCCCTATGTAACATCGATTTCTAATCCACGTACCCCTAGATTGCTTGTTAACTCTTGATTTCTTTGATACGTTAGTTTAATAGCGTTAATCAATAAACAAAGCTTTATATTAAGTTTGTGGTAAATCCAGCCAATTGTTCTTACTATTGTAAATGAGCTAATTTAAAGTCTAAATTTCTTGACAAGGAATTCTCCACGATATACCATTTCCTGTAGGATTCGACCCCGAATCTTCGTTCAGTATTTTACTAACTACAATCGCTCACTCTTTTAATAGGTTTTGGGGGGTAATTTGAAGGTTGTAAAAAATGGTGTTGTTGTCGGGATATGGTGGTTGAGAATTCTAATTGATAAATTAGATTTTAATTTGGTTTATTTTTAGTAGATTTGTTGTTTGGTGTTGTTGTTAGCTGATTTGTAGGTTGACAAACTGAGGTAGATCCTAAGAAGATGGATGTGGTTAAGAGTTGGCCTAGACCTCTATCCCCTTCTGATATTCAAAGCTTCTTGGGTTTGGCTGGTTATTATAAAAGGTTTCTTGAAATATTTTCTTCGATTGCCTCTCCATTGATGGTGTTGACCCAAAAAAAAGTTAAGTTCTTATGGTCGGAAGCGTGTGAGAAGAGTTTCCAAGAGTTGAAAGATAGCCTACCTCCGCTTCGGTGTTGACTTTATTGGAAGAGTCCAATGGGTTTGTTGTTTATTGTAATGCTTCAAGGATCGAACTAGGGTGCGTTCTTATGCGAAATAGGAAGGTTATTGCTTATGGTTCACAACAACTTTAAATTCATGAAAAGAACTATTCTACCCACAATTTGGAACTAGCAGCAGTTGTGTTAGGCATTACTTATATGGTGTTCATGTTGATGTCTTTACCGACTAAAAAAGTTTGCAATATGTGTTCAAGCAAAAAGATCTAAATGTTCGCCAAAGGAGGTGGCTTGAGTTGCTAAACGATTATGACATGAGTGTCCTCTATCACCCCGACAAGGAAAATGTGGTTGGCGGATACTCTTAGTTAGCTATCAATAGTTAGTGTTGCTCATGTTGATGATGATAAAAAGGATTTGATTCAAGATGTTCATAGATTGGCCCGATTGGGTGTCCGGTTGGTTGATTCTAATAAAGGTGGTGTTATTGTTCATAATGGTTCAGAATCGTCCTTTGAGTCGGATGTGAAATCCAAGCAAGGTTTTGATCTGATTTTGGTTCAATTGGAGGAAGCAGTGCTTAAGACGTCCGTTGAGGCTTTCTCCAAAGGGGGAGATAGTGTGCTTTGACATCAAGAACGCTTATGTGTTCCCAATGTTGATGACTTGAAAGAGCGAATCTAATCAGAACCCTATAGTTCTCGATATTCCATTCACCCGGGAGCCATAAAAATTTACCGTGACTTGCAGGAGGTCTATTGGTGAAATGGAATAAAGAACGATATTACATAATTTGTGGCTAAGGGTCCTAATTGTCAACAATTAAAAGTTGAGCATAAAAAACTGGGAGGTTTGTCCCAAGTCATTAGTATTCCTACTTCAAAGTGGGAAGATCTGAATATGGACTTTATTATTTGTTTACCCCGCACCCGATGACAAAATCACTCAATTTGGGTTATTGTGGATCGTATGAAGAATTCAGATCATTTCATTCCCATTAAGGTTTCTTATTCGGTAGAAGAATATGCTAAGTTGTATGTATAGGAGATGATTAGGTTGCATGTAGTGCCCCTATCCATTATCTCCGATCGTGGAGCCCAATTTACTTCTCAGCTTTGGAAATCTTTCCAAAAGGGTCTTGGTTCTCTTGTTAAGCTTAGAATGGCATTTCATCCTCAAACTGATGGGAAAGTAGAGTGTACTAACCAAACTTCGGAAGATAGTTGAGAGCTTGTGTGATTTACTTCAAGGGTAATTGGGCTGATCATTTGCCTTTGATTGAGTTTGCATATAATAATAACTATCATTCAAGCATTGGTATGACTCCATTTGAGGCTCTTTATGGTAGGAGGTGTAGATATCTCATAGGTTGGTTTGAAGTAGGAGAGGTTGCTTTGCTAGGTCCCGAATTGGTACATGAGGCCATGGATAAAGTTTGACTTATTGGAGAAAGGTTGAAATCAGCTGAAAGTCAACAAAAGTCCTATGCCCATGTTAGAAGAAGAGATCTTGAGTTTGAGGTAGATGATTGGGTCTACTTTAAAATTTCACCAATGAAGGGTATCACGAGGTTTGGAAAGAAAGAGAAGCTTAGTCCCCATTATGTGGGCCCATAACAAATTTTGAGGCGTATTGGTAAAGTTGCTTATGAACTTGATTTGCCTAATGACTTAGCATCGGTGCATCTGGTTTTTCATGTCTCTTTGTTGAAGAAATGAGTTGGTGATCTGACATCTATTGTACCATTGGAGAGTCTCTGTCTAAAAAAAAAGACTTTCTTATAAAGAAGTTTCGATTGAGATTTTAGACCGGCAAGTTAAAAAGTTGAGATATAAGGAAGTTGCATCTGTAAAGGTCTTTTGGAGGAATCAAAGGGTAGAGTGTGCTACTTGGGAGGCCGAGGAAGAGATGATGTCCATTTACCCCCATCGCTTTCCCTCCGACCCTACTCTAGCTAGAGGTATTTAGCTCGTCATGGTTCATCCTTTTCATTTCATGTGTCTTAGTTTTTCTCATGTTTCCTCATGCATGCATACTCATGAAAAGTTGATTTTTGAGAAAATGCATTAACTAGATTGACTTCTTCATGATTATGTGCATTTGAGTGTAATTTTCATGTATGTCTTATGAAATGATGTTGTCAAAATGTTTATGCGCTTCTGATGAAGTTGCATTCTTGTTGGGTTGCTATATATCTTCCCCTACCCTCCCTCTGTTTCCTTGAGTCCCATTTGAGGACGAATGTTCCCAAGAGGGAGATATTGTAACACCTCAGAATTTTGAAAAGGAAGAAAATAAATTTAATTGGCTAAATTCTGTGTCTACAAGTCCCATCTATGGACCATAGAAGCTTCGACGGGCCATAGATGGCAACCATAGGAAATGGGAAAATAACTTTCTAAATTCAAGTCTCAGTACCCTTTGTACGCTTCACTAGGACGGTCTATCATCCTATGTAAGAGTCATAGATAGGTCTGTAGGTGAGTCCAGACTTAGTGAAATTTTGACGGTCAAAGTTTATTGTACGGTTGATTTCTATGAACCGTAGAAAGACCTACGAGCCATAGAAGTGGTCCGTCAAAAAGTAGGTACAAAATATGGTTTCTGAATCTTTCTACGGTTGACCAGTATGGCTCTTTTCCTAATTATTTTAATCCTATACTATGTCGTTTTGCCTTCTACCCTAAACCCTATATAAAGTTTTTAAGCCTCAAATTACCTATCTTCAACTTATTCTCCTACATTCCCTAAACTTAACAAAATTCACTCTCCAAGTTCTCTCAAGTGTAAGGAAGAAGAAGAAGAGCTAGGGTTCATCCAAATCTCCAATCCTCCATTCGTTTTGGGCTTCTAGCATCAAGGTATATGGATGTTCACCCATGGAATCCATTCTTCCATGGGGTCCCCAAAGTTTCCAATTATCCAAATCAATTTCAATTAATCAAATTAGGGTTACAATTCAATGAATGTGGGTTTCATCTAATTATGATTGATTATGGTTAATTATGTCTTCTAATGCATGAATTGATGTTAATCTATGATATTCAATTGATTTTGCATTGACACATGCCTAAATTATGTTTTTCAACCATGATCCTATGATGAACCCATGATCTATGACTTATGAATTTTGAAGATATGCATGCTTTTTATGAAATGATTGTAAATGATTCGGGGATGCTTACTATTGTGAAAGAATTTCTCACTTACTGTGATGATCATGATTGTGAAAGGTATTTCTCAGAAAAGAATTCACAATGATGAAAGGTTTTCTCATCTAAGTTGAATTATGTTTGAGGAGCTATTCTATGTTTTGATCTCAAAAGTGTGGATTGAGATTGATTATTGCCTTTCCTTTGTTAAAATGATATTCGACTTTTATCTATTCCTTTGGGATTTACACTTAGCACCAAGAGGGCTTTGAGGTGGAGGCTCAAATAGGGTAGTCTCTAGCAACAACCTCTAGTCCCTAACTACGTGCCCCCATAGGATTGTCTTAAATGACCTAGCTAGTGGATCCACTTTAGCAAATAATTATATGTACGAATTCTACCTTGGCAAGTATTTTCCCCTTCTTTCAGTATGAGGTATATACCAGATTCCATGATATAGCTCCCATGATCTTATTTTCGGTTAAAGCTAATATCCCACAAAATGACTATGTTTTCTTCAAATTTTTCTGATGTCCTTTATGTTAATGTATTTGACAATGTTCCATGATACTCATGACATTTCTTTCTTAAACTTTTAAATGTTTCAATATGATCATGCCTCCTCATTTTCATCTATTATGTTATCATGCCTATATTTATGCATATTGACTCATACTTAGTACATTCCATGTACTAATTCATACTTGAGCCTACATTGTTTCACTAATGTAGGATCCGACGCTCCTACCTTCCATACTTGTGGCTAGTTCAGCCTTCATACGCATTGAAAATTGGCGAGTCCTCATGTTCCAAGGACCAAGACACTTTATTGATTAATGTCATTTCGTTTCAGACCTTGTATGTGATGTATAGGTTACATCCCAATCACTGTCCTTATGATGTATTAGATGACTTTGAGACTTATATTTTAGACTAGCGCTTTGCAAAACTCTATTGAAATATGAAATATTTTCTTTTGAACCCTTTATTTCTATTATCGTGTATGATGTATGTTAAGTAGCTTTTGTAGGGCCTCTCGGGGTCATATATTCAATGTTACACCTATGGTATACTTTGGGTCGTGACATAGATGACTCTCCCCAAATGAAGTAATGAAAGACTACCTAGCCATCTAGGATATGATCATGTTTCATGGTTTCAAGAGGTTCATGAGTACCTGACCTCCTTATTTCCCGGCATGGGTACGTGATTTCTATGCTGCTTATAAAGAATCTTTGCCGAAGATTAGAAAGGGCACAGTCTGGAAACTATTGGAAGAGGTCAAAGTTCGTGGGAAGATGGTGAAATGCCACGCAGGAAAGATAAATCAGATTGTAAGCACAAAAGTTAACAACAATGGGTATTACAAGCTCCGAATCAATCAAGGTCAAGAGGAACTAAAGGGGTGACTAGCCCCTCTCATCTTTGACACCTCCCCACCTTGGATGGTTGAGGGAGAAAATATAGAGAAAAAGGATATGAACATTGCCTTTGGATATTGGTTCGAGTTCATCAGTAGTAATATCATGCCATCCCAAAATGAGTCCATTCTCTAGTCTTCTAAAGGCCGTACTAATTGGTAGTATAATGGATAGGACTGATTTTATGGCATGTAGGTTTATTACAGATGAGATGTTGATGAGGGATAAATTGGAGAAAACTTCTCTCCCATTCCGCGCCATGATCACCCAGCTGTGTGAGGATATGGGAGTTGCTTTTCGAGGGAAGACTGATGTGAGGATTACCCCCACCTCCTCCAATGACACCCGGAGGATAGACGTAAATTATTTGGAGATGATGTGGCTCAGAGGAAGTCGCCGCCACCATATAGTCAGACACTACGGCCGTACTTGATCTTGCAACTCTTGAGGCCAAGGCCACTCTGTCTACTCCTTCTGTGGAGCCATCACATACACCCAATCTTTCTTCTATGCCATCCACTTCTACTAGTGCACCTTCCCTTACTCCTATCTCTCGACCCCCTTGACCAAGGCCATGATATACCAAATGGGCAATCTTTCTCAATCTTCGGATGTAAGGGTAGTTAGGGTGAAGATGGATATAACTAAGTTGATTGATCAGGAAATTGAGGTTGTGTTGGTACCCCTAAGAGATAGGTTGACTCAATATGAGGCAACCCTAGTGTCACGTGGTGAGAGGTTAGATAATATCGCGACTAGGATGGAGGCCCAAAATGAGATAGAGGGTAACTCTCATGCTTTTGCTATGATGAGGGTTGATATAGACACTATTAGGGTTAATATGGACCAGCTGATGTCCAAGGACATTTTTATGCTATGGGTAGGGTTTCCCTTCCCGATGCACCCAAGTTTGTGCCTACCTTTGTTCCGAGGGTTGAGGTTCCTACAAGTGTGGCTGAGCAGCCAAGTATAAGTGGTGTTACTATTGATGCTGAGAGAGATGAGGTAGGGCCGATGAATATTTGGGCGAGGAGACAGATGAGGAGGATATACAAATAGAGAAGGAGGAGCAACAAATTTCCATGACATTGAAGGAGCTGTAGTATATTTAGGAGACTATGGTCGATGCTACGTTGGAGAGATCCCATGAGGACACCTCTACAGTTGGCACTAGTGGGTCTCTTCAGACTCCACCATTCCTCACATTGATGTGTTGGGCCCTGATTCCCTAGTTGATACTATTGTGGTACATCCTTTGTCTATGTTGCTAGGCAATGATGCCCAGGATGATGCAATCCCCTATAAGACTCCAGATCTTAGCACTCCACAGGCATTGCCTATCAGGGGGACTTTTATCTCTCCTCCCGTACTTACTTATATTCCGCATCGAGGACACTGCTATGATTATTTTTGTGGAGTGAGGGCATTTGTGCCATTATCCCCTTTTTTGATTGTATTTTATTATTTTCAATTTTAGTTTTCCATAATTGTAGTATTTTGTTATAGTGATTTGAATGTTTAGCTAATTTTTTCTCTCCATATTCATTTTCCCCATGAGTTTGAAAGTCTTTGAAATTCATGAATTTTCATTGATAATGTTTGAGAATTGATTGTGTTCAATATCGATGTCTTGAATAGTACTCATGATGAGCATTGTATTTAGTGTTGGTATTGAAAGAAGAAATCTTTGTGGCTGTACTTTTCAATGATTTTTTTGAGTCTTATGCTGACTAGCTGCATTTTGATGTGAGCCTTGTAATGAACACCGCAGATAAGCTTTTGATCTTGTCGGGCTATGCTAAATGACTATATTTGAAGTGCTTTGTGTGGTGAGGTTTTTCTTGAAATCATGCTTGTGAATCCTAGAATTTGCCTTGTTAGTTTGATTGTCTAGCTTTGGTAAAAGCAAGAAGTGATCTTGGGCACATATTTTGAGAGAAAACCCAAATGTCCAATCTATTTGTGACTATCTTGTGAGGGTGTGCAACCATCTTAGCACCATTTGAGCCTAAACCGTTTGTTGGCAACCTTGTTGAAACCTCTTGAGCTAAATTGTCCCTAACTTCTCACCCATAAATCCTTTTTGAAGCATTGGTTTGTTTGAATAGCTAACTTAAGCCAAAAGCCTTAGTTGGGGATGTGGAAGGGAAGGAGGAAAGAAAGCCAAGTGGAAAGAATAGAAAGAAAAAGGGAGACTCAACCTTGAAGTATGTTACAAAAAGAAGGAACCCCACCTTATAAAAAATAAAATAATTTTTTTTTTGTGATGAGCGAAAAATTTGAAAATTGAGATGAAAAAGAAAGTGTGATGAAATAAAAGGGGTGTCCAATAAAATGATTTACAAGTTGAAATTTGAGTTTCCAAGTGAAAATAATGGAAAGAACTTCAGAGGAGGTGAAAATGATTGCAACAATACTTTGAAAAGGTGAAATCACTGAGCCAAATTAACCATACCTTAACCCTCATCCCCATTACAAGATAAAAAGACCCTTGAGATTTTGCGTGAAGTAGGTCGTGTCATGATTGGAAAATATGGGCAAACCTATGAGATAAAGCTTGCATGTATTTCTCTTTCAAAGAGCGAAAGTTGTAGTTATTCCTAACTTCGTTATTGATTTTCTTCGTGAGAGCATGAAATCGTTCTTGATGTGAGGAAACTTGAATGCATTTGTTCAAACATGGTTTTGCATAAGTGAAGAAGCAATAATGGGCTTGAGCTTAAATTGTATCGGCTAGTCATCATTTGAAGCTTTTTATTATGATTGAGTGTTGCATTTGCTTGAGAGTAGTCTTGTAATGGCTCTTGCATATTAGCTCTCATTGAGAACTGTTGTAGATAGCCTTGTTGAACTAATTGTGTTCTTTATTACTTGGGAACAACCAAAAGTTAAAGTTAGGGGTGTTGATGAGTGGTAAATTTACACTCATTTGAGGCCTATTACTTCAACAATTAGTGTCCTCAAAGCCTAATTATGTTCTATTCTGATGATATTTTAATGATTGCAGCTATAAAAGCTAATGGACAAGACGAGGATGAATACTTGGAAGAAAGGCCAAAAATATGAAAAGAAGTGTAAACTCCATCCTGTTGAAAGCCTAACAAAAAGGGCAGATCGCCCAACTGGCACGACCTCGTCTAAAGTGACAGTGCTCACAGTTGAAAATACTCAAGGAAGGTTTGCAAACTGAATGATGAAATGGTGACTCACCGAAAAAGAAGGGTGACCTGAATGACGACGGCCGAAGGTGATAGAACTTGGATAAAATATGAAGGCTTAAAAGGTGAAAAAAGTTGATACTTGGTGATCTACTGAATGTAAAAGGAAGACCCAAATGAGTTCACTGACTGAGGTTCAAACACTTGAAAATTGAAGCAAGAGAAAGCCGAGCTATGGAACAAATGGCGATATGTCGAATCGGCTTGGTGAGCCCGACTAATGTCACCGAAGAGGTCACACAATTAATTTTGGGAATTTTTTTTGGAAACTATAAATAGCCCAAAGGAGAGAGAAAAAACAGACTTTTGAGAGATCAAATTTTAGAATAGTTTTTCAGTTCCTAACTTTGTATGAGTTGAGAGAAATATTCTTAGTTTTTAGGTTTTAACTTTCACTCTTGGATTTGACAATTTGAAGTGGAAATCAAAGTGGGTGTATATTATAATTGCTTAATTTTATCACATTTATTGCTGCTCTAATGTGATGAAATTGGATATGACTATTGGTTAGGTAAAATGTCTTTACTCCTTGAGATGTGTGACTAAAACCCCAACTCTAGGAGGTGCAATTATGGGGTTGGGTGTGGATTTAATGTAGTGGGTATTGTGTTTTGCTATGTTTTATTGTTGTTCATTCATTGATTTGGACTAATTATTATTGAGTTAATTCATGGGTTAAGGTTGCAAACTTAATCCTATTTTTTATCTTCGATTGATGCTTGAAAGAGATTAATTGGAGTGGATAATTAGTCTATACTTGCAATTTAGTTATGATGTATGTGATTTTCTTGGAAGAGAAATTATGGGTCAGATCTATTTACCCAAATCTTCTTGAAAAAGATATTTTGTAAGGTAATTGGTTGATTTTTAATTCAAATGGATAAGAACGAAAGGAGATTCTATGAATATATATTATGATATGGAAAGAAGATAAGTGTTATTGATGATGACTCAACCCATCTATGATTGTCTAGCACTATTGAATAACAGAATTACCCCTTTGCGACATCAATTCAAATCCCCGCACCCCTTTATTACTTTCTAATTGTTTGAATCACTAAAGTTTTAGCTTAATTGTGACTTTTGATACCAAAACATTTTTCTTAGTAAGTTTGGTGGAATCATCTACCCTTTGTTCTTAATTTCTACAAATGAATTAATTTACATCCTCAATTTCTCGATAAAATTCCTTGCACTATATCACTCTGGGATTCAACTCCAACTCTTAGTTGGGTATTATTATTGACAATGATCACTTCTTATCTTAATGGTTTTTGAGGATAATTTGAACTTTATCAATGAGCTCAACCAAGAAAGCATGCAGGGGAGTCGAACTTCAGATCCCCTGCTCAGCCAACTAAGTCACCCTTGCGGGTAAAATTCCCGACATGTTTTGCAAGACTTAATTTGAAAGAAGTCTTTTTTAGTGGGAAAAGTTTCTAGCCATTCCTCTAGTAAATTCACTGTCACGTAAAATATTAAAAAAATCACTTTCCAATGCTCTTTTCTCTTCCTAGAAATAGCACCCAAATTGTACATAAATAAAATTAGCACCAGGTATAAAACTTGGGAAGCCTTTTATCACATCTACACTAAGATACAAAAAGAAAAAAATTCCTTACTCGTTGAACAATATAATAAACAATACCAAGTCTACTTAAAGACACATTTGTCAATTACATAGATGAGACTGATGTATTGTCTTGGTCTCATGATTGACAAATGTAATCGTTTCTAACATAAAATAGAAACCAAAAAGAAAAAGTTCTCTACAAGGGGAGTGGGAAAGACTATTCAAGGTTAAGACTAAAATAAAGTTGTTAAATACCTGACACGGATTGTGAGCTATTGGATTGATGCCGCCACTGTGGTTGGAGTAATAAGTGGAACACCATTCCACCAAAGTGAACCCTCGCACAAAAAACCATAACTTGAGATAAATTTAATTTATTTTAGATCGATTGAAGCAACATAAATATATAAAATATAATATATGAAGTTAAATATGTTAGGTTAATAAATAAACATTTCCACGTATTCAACAAGAAAAGAAATGGGCTAAAACTTTGCATGAGCCAAAAAACTAGCAAGATAGACAAAAGCACTCATTCTGCAAGCAACCAATGAATTAAAAAAGAGGAAAATAAGTAAAATTCATCAAACGACTAAGAGGGTCGTTATAACTGTGATGTTATTGGTGTCTGTTAGGGTTGTGTGTTGATGTAGCAGGCAGAGTGATTACATACACATCTATGCAACTTTAGATTTATGAGAAGAACTACCCCACTCATGTCTTAGAGTTCGAAGTAGTAGTCTTCACGTTGAAGATTTAGAGGAACTTCTTGTATAGAGTTGATTGTGAGATATTCACCAATAATCGTAGTTTTCTGTACATTTTAAACTAAAAAACCTTTATCTAGACAATAAAGGTGGATGAAGTTACTAAAGGACAATGATGTGATGATTCTATATCATCTCTGCAAGGTAAATAATGTAGCAGATGCCTTGAGCTGGAAGGTGGTGCGTATGGGGTGTTTGGCTTTCGTAGTTGTGTAGGAGCAACTTTGGCTTTAGATGTTTTGTCCCTACCTAACCATATGGTTTTCTTTGATGTTTTTGAGCCTGATAGGGTTCTTGCTTGCGTGGAGGCTAAATCTTCTGTGATAAAACATATTCTCGCACATTAGTTTGAGAATCTGAGGTTAAGGGTGATTCGAGATAAGGTACTTAACGGTGAATCTAGGATGGTAACCTTAGATTCAGATGGTGTATTGAGAATTGAGGGTTGCATCTGTGTCCCTAGAGTTGGAGATTTGGTGTATTTGAATTTGGAGGAGTCCTATTGTTCTAGATACTCTATCCATCCCAGCCGGTGTGGTAAAGATGAATCGTGATCTGAGGCATCACAACTTATGGTGTGGTATGAAGATGGACATTGCTGCATTTATGGCTAGGTTCTTGAACCATCACTATGTGAAGTACGAGCACAAAGCCTAGGTGGTTTGACCCATCGGCTAGCCACTCTAGAGTAAAAGTGGGAACTGATAGCTATGGACTTTGTGGTAAGCTAGCCACATAGTCTTCAGAGATTTGATTCTATTTGGGTCATCAAAGATCAATTGACAAAGTCTTAATGCTTTCTGCCGGTTTGGACTACCTACAATTCAAAGAGATTAGCTCATATTTACTTTTGGGAGATTGTCCGTTTGCTTGGGGTACATTGTCTATCATTTCAGATTATGGTACATAGTTCTTCTTTCTGGAGGTCTATTCAAAGGGAGTTGGGTACCCGAGTTCAGATTAGCAATACTTTCCATCCACAGACTGATGGTAAGTAGGAACAGACAATTCCACTCTTGGAGTACATGCTTTGGGCATATGTTATTGATTTTAGAAGTCAGTGGGACCAGATCTTGGCTTTGAAAGAGTTCGTGTAAAATAATAGCTAACTTTTGATTATTCAGATGGCTTAGTTTGAGGCGTTTTATGGTAGGAGATGTCTATCTCTGGTGGGCTGGTTTGATGCTTTATGTCTTAGGACATGAGGCACCGACTTGTTCCATGATTCTATGGATAGTGTTCATGTGATCTAAGAGTAACTCCATACTTTCAGGTGTAGGTAGAAGAGCTATGCTGATTGGAGGGTGCAGCCTTTAGAGTTCATGGTTGGTGACTGTGTGTTTCTGCTAGTGCTGCCAAGAGAGGTGTGATGAGGTTCGAGAGGAAGGGAAAGCTTAGCCTTAGGTTCATTGGCCCTTTTGAGATTATAAGACACATAAGAGAGGTGGCTTATGAGTTATCCTTACTCTAGCTCTTTCGGGAGTTCACCAAGTTTTTTATGTCTCTATGTTGAGGCGGTATGTTTACGATGAGTGGAACACCTCAATAATTTCTTAACTAAGGCACAAACAATTTTTCATTTGCCAAAAAGTCGTATTAGCTGATTCTTAAATTGTTCTTAGGTTTTTAGGTCAATTTTCTTAGTGTGGAAATGAATTTGGATATGAATTAAGGTCACTAGAATGCCCTAATACAAAGTTGAGTTGAAAGTTTCCTTACCGATTAAGTTTTTATGTAAGATTCTACTTAGGTCAAGTTAGACCGATCATATTTCTCAGCGCATAATGAATTAGGCATTCCATGTTCTATCAAATTAATCATCTATGAGTCCTCTTTCCAATGCCACAAAGTTTGTCTCATTTCGAGTTTGGAGTAAAAAGTAATGACCATTTTTCCAAAGATTACCACATCAGAGTTTATAAAGCTCTAAACTAAAAAAGCCTTCTACGGGTGAACTATGACCCGTATTGTCAAGTCGTGGAAAAAAACTTCAGAGAGTCAAACTTTGAATTCAAATTACAATGGACCCATCTACGGGTCATATAACCTTCTATGGGCTATAGTTTGGACCTGTAGAATGATTTTTTGAGCCTTAAAATTCAATATAAATTATACGGATTGGATCAATAGGTCATAATTTATGCCCGTAGGTTGAAATTATGATCCTTAAAATTCAATATAAATTCCATAAGTGGGATTTGTACGTTAGATCAAACCACGAACCATAGATGTTCTGTTGAAGGTTTTTGACAGCTTTTTAAGATGGGTTGTTTAGTCTTTTCCCACCCCTTATAAGCCTGAACCCCAACATTTTTACACATAAATATTGTTCTAATTAATATTAATCGACCCTATTACTCTCATTAACGCTGCCAAGTCTTAGAGCAAGGATCCAAGAGGAGAAAGCTAGGGTTTTCAAGCGTTCTTCTAGTTTCGTCAAGAACTTTGTTCTTCTCGGTATGTAAGGCTATCATAGTGATGGACCGAGTTCCTCCTCACGCCCTACATCTATCTAAATTTAGTAAAAGAGTAATCTAGGGTTTTTTTCCTGGGTTTTGAGTATTCTTGAGATGAATAGTATCGTTGAGTTTTGAGCTCTTGATTTCTGAGTATTGAATTTTTTATATTGTTTTTGAGATCTTTGAGTTGATTTGTTCATGGTATTTTGTCTTAAACTGATTTTCTGAGAAAGCAAAGATGAGTTTTGAGAAAGAGTTTTAAACATGATTTGAGTAAGAGTATAAGGGAACTAAGTATTCCCAAATGTATCACTTTTTTACTTTGAGAAAAGAGAAATTTTGATTTCTAAATGAGTTAATGAGTTTAGCGATATTTTAGAGCAGTTACCTTTTTTAAGAGGATATTTTGAGCAATTACCTCAAATTGAGAAAGAGTATGTTTTATACATTTTAGCATGAGCATATATTTATTGGGAGTAATATTGAGCACCGATAT
This sequence comes from Solanum etuberosum, assembly GCA_029582245.1. Taxonomy (NCBI): domain Eukaryota; kingdom Viridiplantae; phylum Streptophyta; class Magnoliopsida; order Solanales; family Solanaceae; genus Solanum; species Solanum etuberosum. The sequence goes on from JAJONR010000345.1 coordinate 51,581, forward strand.
GAGAGTGCGTTCAAACAGTTGACATTCCTCATAAAGCGTGTACCCGACATGGTTAAAGGATCGTAATTTTTAGATGACTCCTTATTGCTTTTGAGCAGAGCTTTAGTGGATCCACTTAGTTGAGATGTTCTATATCCCAACAAGATTAAGGACAGTTGTGGTAGTGTGGGTGAAACGTTTTATCATCACGTTGCTCATAGTGATGGTTGTCAGTTAGAGAATCTCCTAAACAGAGTTAAAAAGGTATTTTTTTATCATATCTCTTAATAAGTTGAGTTCAGAGATGAGTAAGTATTTTGTAAAGTGTAAATGATTTCACTCCCTTATTTCTTTAAATTCAATTGAGTATATATGTATATCTATTGCAGTCTTTTCATTCAGTCATTTTTCTTCGGCTATATTACTAATTCCACCCCACAAGGTACTTTTCGTGGTTCCACAAGTGGGCATGACCACACTATTTCTCCTACTATCATAACTGGAGCCTTCCATCAAGCGTTCAACCCAACATCAATCTGTTTCGGTTCCAATGTACAAAATACCAATCGACCATTCCAATCCCAACTCAATCATAAAGCTCCACCAAACAAAAACCGACCTTACCAAGAACCACTAAACAAAAATCTACCCTACCAAACGCCACAAACCCAACCAATTCCCGTAATAGAGGTGAGGGATGATGAGTACCAAGCGGTATATGAAGGTGAAGGTGAAGAATCTCCATGGAATGAAGCACAAAGGAATAGGCCAAGAGGTCAAATGGAGCATAGAGGGCGATGAGGTAGATTTGGTCCGGTACCACATGAGAGAAGACAATATGGGATCAAACCTCAAGGTGAAAAACCACGGGAAGCCTATGCCAATCAAGAGTATGGTCAAGAATTGAAAGAAGAACATGGAAACCAATATCAAGGGGAAGTCCAAAGAGGTTACTACAAAAACAACCAAGTGGGTGAGGGCCGAGGAAATTATTATGGGGACCAAGGTGGAAATGGAAGCCGAGATGTTGGAATCAACTCTATAAAGACTAGTCTCCCATCTTCGACACACTCTTTTTCATGGTGTCCATTTGTCCTTCCATGTTCTCCATCCTCCAACCCATATTAGTAATTACCTCCATTATAGATTCCAAAGTAACCCCTCCCGTAGGTTGTTGGGTTTCACTTCCAGTTTCCATTGTACCTAGCAATAAGATAACTCAACAAAAACAATAAACAACGTTAGCGTTAGTAAAATGAAATAACAATCACTCGTGCTTACACACCTTTGATTGCCTCTCAAATTGGCTCAGCTAAGGTTGAAGATTGGTTATACTCGGTTGATCACAAAGTGTCAATTTCTAGTCTTGGTCGGAATGGATTCTTGTTTCAAGAAAGACGGACGACTCGATTAAAGCAAAACAGACTTGAATCAAAAAGTTAACTAGAGAGTAAACATAATAAAAGCACGAAAAGAAATGGCACTAGTAAAGAAGAGAATTCAAGAACCAATAATCAACATATAGATCAATTACGAGTTGAAAATTAGTTTAGGAATTTTGAGAACTATTGAGAATCCAGAAAAGGAAACTAAGGAATTAGAACCTGAGATTAGGGGCATAAACTGAGTTTCCGATTGCCAAATGCATTGTTTTCTTCGCCAAAGTTGAAATTCAGCTCGCCAACTTGAAGATTAGCTCACCAAATTTTACAGAATGTTAAGGAAATTCAGCGACATGGGGGTCAATTCAGCGAGTCTCCCTTTGGACTTTGGCGAGCAAAGTCAGGCTCGCTGATAGTTCCAGTGAGTGCACCTGAAGTCCTCCGAATTTGGTGCTTTTGTGGTCCCCACTGTACTTTTTCCATTATTCCTTACCCCTTTTTGGATTAAAACACCCTTTTTGTAGATTCCTTCTTCTTGAAGATTTTAATGTTCTTAAAGAACACAATGAACAAGGTGAAGACCCAAAATACAACCCTCAACAAATTTAGCTTGAAATTTCACAAAATTTGAGATATAGGTTCCCTTTGCTGAGGAAACAAACCCCAATACATTTTAACTTTCAATTCTTTGCCAAATCCTTCAGATTTCAAAACTCATTTGCACCTTCTTCAAGTTTCTTCAATCAACAATGGTGGAATCTTCAATACTACTCCAAACTTCGCCAAACCTCATATTTAAGACTCAAGTAAAGCTAGGGAACACTAATCTAAATTTAGAAACTTCAAATAAAACTCAAATCAACAAAATACTTTTGGGGTTTTATTCAAAAAGGATTTTGACTCCTTTTTTTGTAGCATACCCAAGAATAGAATCGTAGGAACGAATCTAAGCTGAACTCTAATACCAAATGATGTAATTCTCACCACGAATTACGGATAGAAATGCGGAAATTGAAGACAAGAAATAAAGATAGATAAATAGACACAAAATGAGGAAACAAAAGGCAACCAAAAGGTATATTAAACCTTAAGACCTCAATTCTTTAAGCCTACAAAAAGTACCTAACTCTTACGAAGACCTCGAGGGAAATGAATTCACGTCGCAACCACGTTTCTAAGCAAAAGTCAACCAAAGCTTGTACCAAGCTCTGAATACTCATTCATGAGTTTCACAATATCAAGATTCAAAATAGTCTACCTAGAAAGAGGACCCAAACTAGCTATTTATAGTTTTAGGCAATTCTTACATAAGAGGCCAAAAAGTATCCCAAAAAGGATAAAGGGTGAGTGATTACCATTTCAAGTACACCTAGTCCGATTCTAGGTGTAAACGATCGTTAATTACCCAACGAAGAGTTGGGGTCGAACACACAGGGAGCGTACGTGTCTAAAATTCAGTTATGAAGTCATAAAGTGGTCTATTCGTTTATAGGAATAGAATATATCGAAAACATCCAAATAAATCTGAGGGGGATGACAACAAATGTCAGATGGGGGGTTTTGGATTGTCAATTAGTAGCTACATCAAAATCAAATATGAGGAAAGTAACAATATACAGAGGAATTCTTGGGATGTGATCGATTATAGACAAATTTCACTGTATGGGTAATTGAAATTACTAATAACTAGCTAAATATCAGCGGGTAGGATAGACTATAGATGCAATAGTTTTCTCTTGAACAACTAATGCGAATCATGTCATTTCTTTCAAACATCAACAAGCCAAGCAAATAAGAACTGCCCACACCATTATTCATCCAGTCTCTCAAGCTAGATGTGTAGAATCAGATTTAGAGTTTACTCTTTCGAGCTAAACCCATATCAACCTAATAACTATAATCATTAATCGAAAGTTTTGGTTCTAAAACTTCTCTCTCAAGCAAGCCCAGAACTCTATACTAGAATTACATTTGCAACTACAATTCATAGATTTTAACACAACTTTCAATTAAACCAACTTCAATTAAGCATTAACATCAGTAAATAACAATACCCATAAGCTAATTCAACCCATAATCACATGATCACACCCCAAGAATTGAGGTTTTAGCTAAACATCATAAAAAGGTAAAAACAAATACCAAGCCTTTACAATATTTTCCAAGGGTTAAATTCAAAGATCCACTTATAAATCCTCAAAGTTTTCAATAAGAACTCAAAAACTAGAAGAAAAATCTAAAACTAGAACTTGGGGATTAAAAAACTATCTGGGAACTTTCATTCGAAACTTTCAGCACTCCTTAAAATTCCTTTTAAAATCCAATTTATAGTTGCCTGCGTTTTGGCTTGAAAGTCCACTCGGCGGTATAAGTCGCACCTCGCCGCGTGGTTCGGCGATCCGCTGTTTTCCCTTTTCCATCGCTATTTTGCATTGGTCCTCAGCATCTCAAGTCCTATAACTTTTGGCGATCAATGTTGCCATCGCGGAGTTGATCTGTGATTTGTTGACTGCCCCACTTGGTTCTGCCCCAGGGCTGGAGTGCTGGAACTTTGGGCGAGCTAAGGAGCCACTAGGCGGTGCGCCGAGGGGTCTTGGCGATCACCAGGATCACTTTTTCTTCACTTCTTCAGCTTTTAGTTCCTTTTTGTCCGGTCATGTCCTTGCCTTGCTCCTTAGTCTTCATAGCTGCAAATCAACACTTTAACATCAGTTTAGAGCATATATTAGGCATTTGAGGACATTTATACTATTAAAATATAGCCCTAAATGAGTCGAAATCTCGGACTCATCAACACTCCAACTTAAACTTTCGTTTGTCCTCATGTAAAACTCAAGATCAATCAGTTCAACAAGGATTTCAACAAACAGTGCTGCATAAGACTCAACATAAATGCACACAACAAGGTTCAAACTACTCATACATTGATCAATTGTGCACTCCAAGTTTCAAATTGTGACTCACCATCATCAAGGGTTCTCAAGCCCACAATGCTTGCTTCAAATGCAAGTTCAAGCTCCACAAAGGTATTCAAATACCCTCACAACAAAAATGATTCCATATTCACACAAAATTTTTCAACAATTTAAAGTCCCAGAATCACATACAACTCTCACACTCACAAAGATGAACACATGCATGACTCCACCCATAGGTTTGCCCTTTATTTCCAATCAACATTCGTTTCAGCTCACTCAAGATTAAAAAGTTCTTTTTAAGGCTTGTAATGAGCCTGAGTGCAAAGGTATGGCAACTTAGGCTTAGTGGCTTCTACCTTCATGAAGTATGAGTTGAAAATCATTTTCTCCTTCTCTTTCTCATTAAAACATGATCATATTCCACTCTATTATTCAACTAGACATGAATCACCGGATACCCCATTTCTTTTGCTATTTTCACAACTTTTTCTCTTTTTCAGTCTTTTCTTTTCTTTCTACTTTTTCATTTTTTTTTCTCTTTTCCTTTTTTTTATATGGAGGGGTTCAATTATTTTTCCAAACAATCCAACTCGGGGGAATATTTCACACTTCTTGATTCTCCTTCTTTTTCACCACACCCCCAACTTAGGCTTTTGGCCTAAGTTGGCTATTCAAACAAACTATTCTTCATGAAAGTGATGGGTGAAGGGTTAAAAAGATGTCACAATTGTTCAAGTTTCTTCCAAGAAAAGGTTAGGCTCAAAAGGTGCCATGCAAGGTTCACACATCTCACAAGGTTAGCCACAAAGAGGTTTGTTGTCAAATAGGCTCACTCATCAATTTTTTTTGCCTAAGATCATGTCTATTGCTTGAATCACTCAATCAACCGGACCAATGGGGAAAATTATAGGTGTCATCATGCACAATGTTCAAAGTAACCTCACCACACGAGGCATTGATACTATTATCAAACAAGACTCCACACTTTCTAGCTAGCGTGCAATGTTCATCACAAGAGACTCATTCGACAACCGGATAGTCACAATGAGGTGCTAAATGTTCACATATTGCCTATGTAACTTCGTTTGCCTCATCGTGGATACACATTCATTTTGTTCAATTAAGAGCACTATTTACGTCATCGGTATTGATCACAACCGACACTCAAATTTATACAAGAACAACCACGATCACACACAAAAGAGGTGGAAAAAATTTAAAATTTGGTTCAAAACCATTTTTTTATCAAAACAATGGGCCACAAGCTATGAACAACCATAATACTACAACCAAGATGTGTATATATAAACCAATAAGCTCACTATTCACAAAAACAGCCCATACAAAAGAGGTAGGTATGGAAATACCTCACCCCACCAACACAAAAAATGCAGTTGTCCTCAAATACAACTAAAAACAGAAACAATCTAAAAAGTAATAGAGAGGGAGGGGAAAGGTCATCCTGCCAGGATAAGCCTGGGGTGAAGTTTTCATGTCCGTCACTCCTTCTATCTGGGCATCAGTGCCCGATATAGCATCATCCTTAGCTCTACTGGAGCTGACCATCGAAACATCTCTCAGAGAGGCCTGTCTAGTTGTCTCATACATGGAACCCTCCAAGTCAACCAAGTCCTCATAGACAGACTCCTCTTGCTCACCAAGCTACTCCTCATCCGTCTCAGCCTTGGAATCAGCATCAGCGTCATCAACTCTAACCTCATCTCCGGTCATAGTAGCCGAAGGCACGTCTGAACAGGCTGGAATATCTGAGCTCGGGACATCTGGTATGTCCACAGTACCAAACAACATGGAGAGGTTGGTGGAATTCAACTCGTCCACATCTTTACGGAGTCCTACAAGATCGGCCTTCAAGGCCGTCACCTCATCATCAGCTCCCCGTCCTCTCTCACACACCTCAACTCTCATAGTAAGGGCATCAATCGAAGCTCTGAGAGGTGTCAACGTAGCAACAATATCTCTCTTGATCATCCCAGGAATCGCGGCCTCTAGCTGGGAGGAACGCATATCAGCAGACTGGTCTAGATGCCCCATCTTGAACAACATCGCCTGGGTGATCGGAGGCCTAAAAGTAGAAGCAGTAGCAGATCCAGGGGGAGGGGTTGCAGCAGAAGTGCCAGGAGTATCGGAAGGAGTGGAGCTGAAAGTACCTGAAGGCCTGGTGGCCTGAGTAGGCAAGACTCCCTCTTCAGGTAACGTAACAATATCGACCTCCGGGGATGTGTCCACTGGGGCTACCCTCCTCCTGTTAGCCTCGTCCCTCGTGTACTCGGCCTCTATACGCCGGATATCGGTGGAATATTTAAGTGTGACCTCGACATCCCTCTTCTCATCTCGTGGAACTCGGGTCCGTCGACATAACTCGATGATCAACACCGGAAAGGGGAGAGACGTCTGCCATTGCTTGGCCCTCATGGCCATCTCCTGCTCAATGATCATGCCCAAATTAAGCCGCTTCCTAGCAATGATACTCCTAAGGCAGGCCGCCTTTAGGTGGCGGAGGATAAACTCATTTTGGGATGACGTGATTATGCTGCTGATAAATCCAAACCAATATCTAGCTGCTATATTGAGGTCCTTCTTCTCTATCAGCGCTCCGGCCTCAATCCATCTTGGGGTGCTGTCGGAGAGAAGCGGGGCCAACCAACCCTTTAAATCATCCAGAGTCTTTGTTGTGATCATGCTGTGGTAGTCATGTATAAAGTCAGAGGCACGGTCGAATATGACATTTGTATCATTACTGATGCATTTCACCTTCTTTCCTCGAACCATCACAAAGTCCACCAGCTTAAAGGCACTAGCCTTCTTCTTCCGATGAGGTACCAAGTCACTATACATAGAGTAGAACTCCCGGACCCAAGTAGGAATGTATGGGCCACGGGGCTTGGTGAAGAGCTCGAATCTGTGGAACCTGAGAGTGTCCCACACTGCTGGATATATGTCCACCACACCATCTGTGGACAATCTCTTCTTCTCTAAGATGGTCCTCAATCCCTCGGCCTTGAGTCTGTTTAGTGACCGGGGAGGGGGACCTTGAACTGGTAGAGCTGGAACCACCGTCTGTGCCGGAGGAGGAGGATGAGGCACCAGGATCCTAGATGTATCATTCACTAAATTAGAGCGTAGCTCCACTCTCCGGGCCTGTAACAATTGATCATCCTCAGGCTCAGAGATAGGAGCCTCAGAATCCTGTGAATCCCCCTCACTGCCGGATGATGCGAGGTGTGTCTCATACACACCCTCATTGTTGGAGCTCTCCTCCGCAGGTGTAACTACCATGGGCGCCTTGTCCTTGCCCTTAACCCCCTGAGGAGGTAGTTTCTTAGCTGTAGCTTTGGAAGCAGCTGCTCCCTCATTTATAACAACTCCTCGTGCCCTCTTTCGGGGTGGCATGTCTCTACCAGTCATATTGGTTCTAGCCATTCCTGCAAATAATGTAGACAAATGTTAGAAAAAGTTCCAGAAAAGTGTAGAAAATAAGCTGCAGAAACACTCGCCGAATCACTTTGGCGAGCCAAGTCGGGGTCGCCGAAAGTTCCAGCATAAAAATTTCCAAAATTCAAAGATGGTTGTCGATTTCTAGGGCATTTCGGCGGATCGCCGACATCAATCGGTGAACTAGAAGAAGCTCGCCGAAAGTTACAGTATATTTTAAGGAATTAGGGGCGCAGAAGGGTGATCAAGAAGCATTTTCGGTGAGTCGCCGAGTAAACTCGGCGAGCACATGCATATCGACGAAAGTTACAGACCACAAACTCAACATTTATAGAAATTAAAGGCGATCTATGGGGACTTAGGAAAACCGCCGAACCAATCGGCGAGCTTGACCTAGGTCACCAAATGGCCCTTCGTGCCAGTTTTCTACCCCGCTTTTCAAAATCCAACCCGTGGACCATGAAATCACAATTAAACACATACACTATGAAATTAAACTAAGACCCATACTACCCATGCCCTCGGGGTACTCAGACTTCTGCCGATTTGGCAAAAATTGGCCATTTGATGTCTTTTTCCCTTAAGAATGACGTCAACCGCTCCATCATTGGGAAAAATATGACATTTAGCACAATCCGGGGTTACTCAGACTTCACTCCGCTAGACCCAACACATAGCTAGCACAACCCAACAATTTAAACATGACTTCACAAGCAAAGACACGTGAATCGATCATTTACGAACAATTAAGCACAAATTTAATTCATTACGGGCAATCCAATAGTTAAACAATGATAAAATCATACTACCCAACCATTATCACAAAAATTTACCGAATTCATTTGATTTCAACTACAATTAGAGTACGGGGCTCGGAAAACCAACCTTTATGCCGAAATTTAATTGAAATGCTAGACGACAAAGTTCCAAAAACCAATCTCGAGCAAAGATCCCAAATAAACGAAAGTAAAAATGCGGAAAATATGAGCAATATAGTATCGGGGTGAGAGTATGAAAGTGTAAAATCAGAGAAGGTGAAGGATTTTGAAATTTTAAACCGTTTGGCCTTTAAAACCTTTCCGTTCGCGCGCCAGTCGGCGGAGTAAGTTGTGTCCGCCGAAACACTCGGTGATGCGCCGAGTGGTATTTTGACTCACCGAATTTTACAGAACTCCCAACAATTTGGGGGATCAAACGGCGGGCAAAGTCAGGCTCACCGACCTGTTCGGTGAGTCGCTGACTAAGCTTTTTGCTCGCTGAGTTTTACAAAATTTCCCATCAAGCTGGGTGGTTCCAACGGTGGTCCAAGTGGGGCACGCCGACCTGTTCGGCATTTCACCGACTGGACTAATGGCTCTCCAAATTTTCCATTTTCCAACACTCTTCACTTTTCAACCTGCAAAATCAACACCCATTATTCAAAAACAAAATTTAAAACATCAAAGACTTGGGTTTCCTCCCAAGAAGTGCCTTAATTAACGTCGTAGCATGACGGAAATACCAAATCAAGCTTTATTTTTAGGGTTTGCCATATGTCACTAGGCAACCCTCCTTTTGGCCTTCGGTTTAGATGAGTTGAGATTTGACCCATCTGTGTTTCTAGCTGCTTGATAGAGACTGAATGAGAAGTCACCATTTGATTGAGAGTTGAGACGTCCTCCTTCATCTCTTTCAACACTTTGTTTGAACCTTCGACCTTGTTAAGAATGCGTGAGAGCATGTCTTCCGTTCGGACATTCTCTGAGTCAGCACTTGGTTCCTTGGGCTTCTGACGCTCATGAGGTTTTATGTACCTATCCTTGTCACCCTCTCTTTCCTTCCAAGTGGCGTTACAATCACGCCATTCTCTGTCACGATCTCTCCATCCATCATCTCTATTCCATTCTGGATTTCCACCCGGCCTTTGATTGTTTTGACGAAAACCTCCTCCTTGATTTGCAAGGAAGTTCACTTCCTCGTTGTACAACGCTTCAAATTGTGCCTCATCCGGGTTTGCTCCACCAACACTCACAACATTTACACTCTTCAGCTCACTACCCATCACAATTTTCGATAATAAGTGCAGCTGGGTCATCATTTTTGCCATGTTTTGGTCTCTCTCTTGATCCTTCTCGATCTGCTCTTTTGTCATTAGAAAGGTAAGAGGAGACACTTGGTCCTCACGAGTGTACCATGCTCTATTGATTTTGGTCATGCGATCAAGGAGTTGAGATGTGACATCCCAAGGTTATTGCATTATACCACCGGGAACAAGTTGATCAGCAACTCCTTTGTTCACAGAGTCAAGACTCCTGCAAAAGTATTGCCACACGACATCATGAGGCAGCCCATGAGTTGGGCACTGAAGTAATAGCTTTTGAAACCTCAACCATGTCTCGTGGATTGGTTCGCCTTCCAAGCGTTTGTACCCTTGAATGTTATCCCTTATGGTCATCATCCTTGATGGGGGAAAGTATCTCATATAGAAAGCAGCAGTCAACTCATCGCAAGTGGTACTGGAGTTACTCAGAAGATGAGCCAACCACTTTGTGGCTTCTCCTATCAAAGAGAATGGAAATAATCGAAGACAGACCGATTCTTGAGAAATGTTCTTGAACGAGAACGGTCCACAAACGTCAATGAAATTTTGAACGTGCTCATGGGGATCCTCATGAGCCAGCCCTCCAAACAATCCTTTCAACTGTAGGAGCTGAAGCATTGTGCTAGTGATGTGAAAAACAGTGTTCCCTTCAGTAGGAGCTAGATGTTTAGCTCCGACACCACCCAATTGGATAGGGTCGTTAACATCGTTCAAATTCCCTATATCGTCTTGGTGCCCAACTTGGCTACCGTTGCTCCCGTTTACACTCATTTCTTCATCTGTTCAACACAGCCAACACAAACACGTAAGTCGATTCAATTATAACACAAAAAGAACACAATTCAAACTTCAATAATAGAATTTCAAACAACACCACTCACCGGCAGTGGCACCATTTTGATTAACGTTTCAAGTACACCTCATCCGATTCTAGTTTTAAATGATCATTAATTAGTATAAAACCCAACGAAGAGTTGGGGTCGAACCCACAGGGAGCGGTAAGTGTCTAAAATACAGTTATGAAGTTATAAAGTGGTCTATTTTGTTATAGGAATAGAATTTATTGAAAACATGAAAATAAATCTGAGGGGGATGACAACAAATGTCAGATGGGGGGATTTGGATTGTCAATTAGCAGCTACAACACAATCAAATACGAGGAAAGTAACAATATAGAGAGGAATTCTCGGGATGTGATCGATTATAGGAAAATTTCACTGTATGGGTAATTCAAATTACTAATAACTAGCTAAATATCAGCGGGTAGGCTAGACTATAGATGCAATAGTTTTCTCTCGAACATCTATTGTGAATCAGGTAATTTCTTTCGAACATCAATAAGCTTAGAAAAGAAGAACAGCCCACAACTTAATTCATCCACTCTCTCGAGCTAGATGTGTAGAATCAGATTTAGAGTTTACTCTTTCGAGCTAAACCCATATCAACCTAATAACTACAATCATTAATCGAAAGCTTTGGTTCTAAAACTTCTCTCTCAAGAAAGCCCAGAACTCTATATTAGAATTGCATTTTCAACTACAATTCATAGATTTTAACACAACTATCAATTAAACCCACTTCAATTAAGCATTAAAATCAGTAAATAACAATAACCATCAGCTAATTCAGCCCATAATCACATGATCACACCCCAAGAATTAGGGTTTTAGCTAAACATCATAAAAAGGTAAAAACAATTACCAACTCGATTGGCAATCAGCTGGGTAAGAGTCTCCAAGCCTTTACAATGTTATCCAAGGGTTAAATTCAAAGACCCACTTACAAATCCTCAAAGTTTTCAATAAGAACTCAAAAACTAAAATAAAACTCTAAAACGAGAACTTGGGGATCAAAAAACTATCTGGGAACTTTCTTTCAGAACGTTCAGCACTCCTCAAAATTCCTTTTAAAATCCAATTTATAGTTTCCTGCATTTTGGATTAAAAGTCCACTCGGCGGTATAAGTCGCTCCTCGCCGAGTGGTTCGGCGATCCACCATTTCCCCTTTTACATCGACATTTTGCATTGATCCTCAGCATCTCAGGTCCTGTAACTTTGGGCGATCAATGTTGCTATCGTGGAGTCGATCAGTGATTCACCGACTTCTCATTTCGGTCACCAACTTGATTCTTCCCCAGAGATGGAGTTCTGGAACTTTGGGCGAGCTAAAGAGCCACTCGGCGGTGCGCCGAGTGGTTTGGCGATCACCAGGATTGCTTTTTTCTTGCCCTTTTCAACTTTTAGTTTCCTTTTTGTCCGGTCATGTCCTTGCCTTGCTCCTTCGCCTTCATAGCTGTAAATTAACACTTTAACATCAGTTTAGAGCATAAATTAGGCATTTGAGGACATTTATACTATCCTAATAAAGCCTTAGATGAGTCAAAATCTCAGACTCATTAGCGAGCTGGGTCATGCTCGCCTAAGGAACTTGGCGAGTCGCCAACTGGTTCGGTGAGGTGAACCTTTCTTTGAAGTCTTCTGTAAATTTCGGTGAGCTGGGGTCCTCGCCCAAGCCATTGGACTAGTCGCCGACTGGCTCCTGCTCACCTAAAGTGGCAGTTTCTTCAACTGCCTTCCCTTCACTGCCCCAAGCATTCATCAAAGAATGGAACCCTTTATTTTCCATCAACACAAGCTCAAGGACCTCTAACTTAATGAACAAACCTTGCATTCTCTGAAGGTCTCGAGCTTTACTTCGAGTTAACGGCCTTAGTGCAATCCGAATTGCATCAATATGGGAATGCAATCCCAAAATAAAAAGAGTCTAAGTTCGCATGGTGGACTAGAAAGAAAATATAAATCCATGACTTCCCACAAAAGCAGGTCACCCTTAGATTCAGGAAACATGGGATTCACAAATGAGGTAGCGTAGCGGTTAGCAAAATAAGTTTCGTAATCAACAAAGAAAGAACAAGTGGAGTATCAGTACACAAGAATGACATTGTACTTGTAGGATCATAATCTAAATCCCGATATATGATTTATGAACAAGCAGTTGTAACTCAGTAAACCAGGACAACACATAGTAAATCATACCAATAAACATAGACAAGCATCTCAATCATCAGCCTGACTTAACCACCACATGAAACATGTCCAGTATCACCACAATTGAATAAACCCAGTTCAATCATAAAACAAACACACAACATAGCAATGAACCATGTAGGATCCATGGTCCCCGAGCCAACCAAAATCACAGACAACACACAAATCACAACCATAATGAATACAACCATACTTGTAAGACCACAAGTAATTAATATAAGTTTATTTCATAAGATTGACAACAAGATATCATATCACATTCAACATTTTTTTCTCCATAATTACATAATGTACAAGCAATACTAGATAATTAGTTACCATGCACACAAAACATAGATTAGAAATCAATTCAATAATCACATACCTCAAATCAAGTCTGAATACTCTATTGAACCTGAGCCTTCCCCTTTTGCGAAGCTTCAGCTTGCTCTTGGTCTAAAATAATAATACAAAACCAAATCAGCCTCAGCTGGCCTAAACATTCTCGGGTTATAACTTAATCTCAAATCCTAGGCCAATTTCATGGTCATTCCACCCCACCTATTTCACAACCTGAAATGTAACCCAGTAGACTAGCCTAAACCTAAAGAAAAAGAAAATTATCTATTAAAAATGTATAAGGGGAAGTAGAAATATGATACATAATAGGGCGCATAGCATGATTATTTAAATGAGATACAAAATATAAAAAAAGGAGACAAAAATTGATCGAGAAAAACAAACTATTAAGAACCAATACCCGGTGTCACCGGTACAGAAGTATCGAAGTACAAAAAGGACTATATGCATCAAGTTTGTCTAATAAATTTACAAAATACATGCGGGTACAAAATAAGAAAACACAAGAAATCTTTGGATGCCAAGAGCTCACCATAATCCAAGTCTGCGATGGCTACAGTAGATTCAACACTCAGTGAGGGTGGCTCGTACTACGAGCTGCATTAGGAAAATATGCAAAAGTCTAATATGAGTACCAAAATACAAGGTACTTAGTAGGAATTTGTAACAATCCTTTTAGATCATTATGGGTAGACTAATGGTGAGAGATTTGGATCATAATACGTTTTGCGTAGTGACTTGAAAATCTTAGGCTAGTCCACTCTTTGGTGAAATCTGAATGAGGTGTGGTCTAGGACAATCTGAGAATGGATTGGGTGGTATTTTTAAGGATCATGTTTTATAGTCACTAAGATATTAAGGAATTTATAGGGCCTTTTGGACTGAATTTAGGTATGTAGAACTCCTGATATCAGACATGGCATGAAGGGGTTATTTCAAAGGTGTGTTGCGAAATGGGGGCTTAAGTTAGGTTTCTGAGTATCAACAACATCTTTGCAACTCGCTATAGCAGGTGTCATACTTCTATCGCGGGGTACATTAATTCTCACTATAGTGGGTGGGCTTCTATAGAGATGCCACTATAGTGGGTCGGCCCTCTATAGTGGGATTAGTCAGGTTTTGTGTAGAAAAAAATCCTAAAACATCTTGTTTTTGCTGAAACTTCGATTTTAGGAAAATGAAGGCAAGTTAGGGCAAATTTCCTTAGTTTTTCCACAAATTTCTTCAATAAAGATAAGTTAATTACTCCTCTAACTTGTATTTTGATTATTAAGCCATAAAATACCATTGGGGGAGGGTTTTGAATTGAATTAATGGTAGGAAAAGCCCTCTATGGATAGTGTGATCATGAAATTCACCTAGGGTTAAGATTAAATAATATTTTTTGTTTAATTAGGTCATTGTTCGTTGATTATTGTATTTTATTATTTCTTTAGACCAAGAACAAGCCACAACATTACACGAGGGGAAAGCTAGGGTTCTTTAGAATTACCAAGGATTGATTAAAGGTAGGTGATGGTAGTTTGTTTTCCAAGTTATGCAATATGTGCATGTTAATTGCTTTATAGTACTACTTTTGCAATGCATGTGGAGAAAACTAAAATGCTAATGTGAAAGGACATCATGTTGATAATCCCATACAATGAACTTATTTATTTACTTTTATTTTCATGTGTGTTTAGTTATTGTGATTATGATTGTGCATATTTTTTGTGATATATGATTGGTTTGGGTACCACACTGGTACAAGGGTACTACCACTTGGCTCATATTCCATAAATGGTATTAAATACTTATGTTTGGCTCAAGTACTACGCCATTATACTAACAGTTTGTGTTTAGATTCCATGGGAGGTCCATGTATGTGCTGTTGTGATCATATGCAACATGTTTCATGCATTGGTTAAGTCAAGATTTTTGTCTGGGAGTCTACATCTGTTGTTTTTTGTTGATAGATGTGATTTCCTGTATTATTGTATTGTGGTTACTTGTTTACATTCATGTCTTGGGACTTGTTATATGATCCTAAAAGTATACGGTAATTTATGTACTGATATTGCAATTGCTTTTTCTTTGTTGAGTACATGGCATATTCAGAAAGCTAATACGACACCTCAATTGTGATCGTAACACTATCTGAATTCGAGGGTGAGAACACTATCCAGGCTACCATGGATTCATTATCTTTTTTAGTCCATATTCCAGACATAAACTCTTTTTAGTTATTTGGTTTTGGAGTTGCATCCCTATACTCTTAACTTATTTGAGTTTTAGAACCACGACTTTAAGTTTCTAAGGGAATTTTTACGCATAGTTGTTTTAATGATAATGGATTTAAGTTTATGGGGACTTAATATGTTGTTGTTTAAACAATCATCTTTGTTTTTAGTGGCTTGTGTAATACGGGTTGGGTTGGTAATTGGTTCTACCTTCGGAGGGTTAGTGTGGGTGCCAAGTCTTGGTCATGACAACATCTTAGACCGATAGAGCTCAGAAAGATCATATTTATAAATGAGAAGCACGATAGTACGAACATTACAATTTAAGGATATTTATGGGGGATAACCAACCACCGAGAACAGTAAGAAATATAATACAATTAGCAAGCAGGAGGCACCCAAATACAAGACAATCACAACCATACCAATCAAAATAAGATGATGCAATGCAACGTGGCCAATGCATAATAGTAAGAGCCTGGAAGAAACCTCGAGCCACCAGCTATGATACCTCAATAATGATACCTCAGACTTGTCAATAGATAAAGTGCAAGAAAAAAATAACTTGAAATCAATCTACTAGCCACCCTGGAGTAACTTCTTGAGCTTCTAAGTAAAAATAGATTTCCAGTTTATCCAAAACATCATAAAACAAATTACTTGCGTTAAATTCAGGCCTTAAACATGAAATCAGAAGGTTTTAAAGTATTTTCCTTCTTTAAGACATAAAAACCCTAAAATGGTGCATTTCCCAAAAAATTCCAATTTCCCCCGATTAAAAACAATAAACCTTCTCCTTCAAATCTTAACAAGTGGAAAATCATAGTAAAAGTCATTTGAGTTCCTACAATACAACTTTTCCCTCATTTTCAAGAACAAACAAGCCAAATGCAAATGTCATACACCCGATTACACACCGAAACCTAATCAACTCAATCACAAACAATCACATTACAGAACAAGTTGGGTAACACCTATCACAATAAAAATGTATTGACGTGAAAATCCAGCTAGTCCAAGTCCACAACCTCGTGCCAACAAAATACAATATTTAAGCTATAAAAGCTCGAAAAATAACTAAAAGCACACAATCATACAAAAAAAAACACATAGAAATATAAGTTTCACGCCACCTAGTAGCATTCTAATGATTGTATTACGACAACCAAAACTAAGGATTAACGTAAACTAAGGCTTATCAACTTAAAAGCTAAGCTAAATAACCCAAAATGGCCAAAACTATAGTCGAAGGATCTTGAAAGCCTAAAGCCTAATCCTAAAGCCTTCCTAACAATCAAATACCCAATATAAGTCTATAAGAGAGAAAAAATAACCTACCTCAAGGCTGAAACCGCACTCATACCTCTAGTTTGAAGCATTTCCCTTTCAAAAGCCCACCAAAGAATGACACACTATCAAATTAGTGACGAGAATATCAGTATAAGAAAAACGATACCTATATTGCAATTAAAAAATTTGAAATCGAAAAGCATGTCAACATATGATCTTAGGACCATGCATAGAATCACAAAATTGACTCTATCACAAGGTCCTAATTAGTTCAAGAAACTTGTGCCCCAAACATTGGAACAATCTGAGTATAGATCAAGCCTACAAACAACCCCACTAATTTTAAGCTCAAGAGGATAAAAAATAGAA
Organism: Solanum etuberosum; assembly: GCA_029582245.1. Taxonomy (NCBI): domain Eukaryota; kingdom Viridiplantae; phylum Streptophyta; class Magnoliopsida; order Solanales; family Solanaceae; genus Solanum; species Solanum etuberosum. The sequence continues at coordinate 68,658 of JAJONR010000345.1, forward strand.
TTTATGAGGGATATTTGGACGAACAGACAAGTTAATCGGAAGAATTAACGACCCCAAAACATGCCCACACAATCAATCAACTAAACCCTGCAATTCCCATTGATTTCCCTTTCAGTTTTTTCTCCCAAAATCGCCTAAGGACTTAATCTTTTAGAGGATGCATGATGAGTTCGTGAAGGACTGATATAACCACACTCAGTTATTCTATGCAACCGCGTGACCCAGGTTTGGAATTCCGATTTACTTAAAATTGACTGAGTCCACTGACTATACATCATGAGCACGATGGTCAATGGTCGTGATTGTGTTAACCAGGAAAATTGGTGTTTGCGATTCGGTTCCAAACTCCCGATTGTGATGATCTTTTTTAGTGGTCAAGGCGAATGCGGACCCAAGATCACAATCGCACTTAGCAAAGCTTGTGGCACTAGCATTAGTTGCATCACCTTTGAGAAAATTCCCCTACAATGGTTCGAGATTCATTCGGAACCTCATGAACAAAAACGAACAATGCTACTCATACCAAAAATGGTTTTCAGAATTCAACGACATCGATGAAATAACTAATGGATGTTATCTCGATAGAATGTTGATTAAAGTAAATACTTAAATGGCACAAAAAACTACAAAATGACAAACTCCACGAACCCACCCAATCACCTCATGATCCAAAGGAAAGGTCATTCTAGACCAAACTCAATATTTTGTAGCTAACCGCACTAAAAAAATTCTCATCTGACCACATTTACCAAGAATGTTGACCAAAGTCAATCCTTTACCAATTTTTCACTACTATCTTGCCTGACGGTTTAAAATCATGCTAAAAGTCTCGGGACCCAAAGCACTATGTCACTAGCCCAAAATAAACATTCTAAAGCTGAAGGGGTTGAAGAAAAACTTATACGACATAAGATTCTCTGGATATTGACCAAAGTTAACTCTTTCACTTAAAAACCTCCAAAAAAGAAAAACTCATGCCAATCTCTCTTGACCTCCTCGGGGAGCATGCCACCCACACAGGCAACACACAAATACCACAAGGAGCAATGAGAAGGGGCAAAATAGTAAAAAGAATGCAAAGCAAGTAAATGACTATGGGGGTCATTACAATATTCATTACTTAAAGGATTTTCATCTTCAACAGTAAAAGAAAATGAAGAACCTAAAGGATCGAAAAGGTGAGGATATCTGGTTTGTATGTCAAGATTAGCCTCCAAAGTATCCTTCTCTACTAGATGATGCCTCTGTTGAACCTTCACTGATGGAATCTCCTTATACCTCAACATCTTAACTTGCTTGTCTAGAATAGCTATAGGCTTACCCTCAAATGCAACTGACTAATCAAGTAGAACCAAATCCCAGTAAAGAACGTGAGACTCATTATCACACCCCGAGCCTATACTCTGGACATGGCCGGTACTCGAGAACCATTGTTGGATCCCAAGCACACCCTCGGTCTGGCGACTATTTAATGAAAGATTCGACTCAAGCAAATTAAAAGATATAAAGAGAGAAATATAACTCAACTGTCGCAAATACCCATGTAAGCAAAATAAACTATCCATAAAACACTTTAAAGAAAGAATTTCTGAAAACAACTCAACTCTAACTATCTATAAGGCCTCTAAGTTCAACATGGACACCGCGACAAGACACTTGAAGCCCCCAAAGTAAATATTGAAATGAAAAATGGGCCCCTCCGAAATTCAAGGAGGACTCACCAAAACTCTCAAATAAGAAATGCAAAGTGAACTCAACGAATCACATATTAATGATCCTGAACACCTGTATCTGCATCATAAAAAGATGTAGGTTGAATGATATCACTACATTGAATGTACGATTATGTAATATTGATTAACCTTTCAAATACACCTCATACGATTCTAGGTGAAAACAATCGTTATTTAGTATAAAACCCAACGAAGAGTTGGGGTCGAACCCACAGGGAGTGGTACGTGTCTAAATTCAGTTATGAAGTATAAATGTGATTTATTCGGTTATAGGAGTGTAATTATCGTAAACATGTAAACAAGTCTAAAGGGGGTGACAACAAATGTCAGATGGGGAGGTTTTTATTTGTCAATTAACAGCTACAACACAATCAAAGATGAGGAAAGTAGTAATATAGAGAGGAATTCTTGAGATGTGATCGATTATGGGTAAATTTTACTGTACGGGTAATTGAAATTACTAACAAATAGTTGAATATCAATGGGTAGGTTAGGCTATAAGTAAGATAGTTTTCTCTCGAACAACTACCCCGAAACAAGTGATTTCTTTCGAACATTAACAAGCTTCACTAATAAGAGTAGCCCACACCTTAATTCACCCACTCTCTCGAGCTTGATGGGTAGAATCGGATTTAGGATTTACTCTTTCGAGCTAAACCCAAATCAACCCAATAACTACAATCATTAATCAAAAGCTTTAGTTCTAAAACTTCTCTCTCAAGCAAGCCCAGAACTCTACACTAGAATTGCATTTGCAACTACAATTCTTAGATTAAAACGCAGCTAACAATTAAACCCACTTCAATTAATCATTAAAATCAGTAAATAACAATACCCATAAACTAAATCAATCCATAATCACATGATCACATTCCAAGAAATCGGGGTTTTAGCTAAGCATCATAAAAAGGTAAAAAAAGAGTTACCAACTAGAATAGCCATCAGCTGGGTAAGAGTCTCCAAACCTTTACAATGCTCCAAAGTGATTAAATTCAAAAACATACTTACAAATCCTCAAAGTATTCAATAAGAACTAAAAAACTAGCAGAAAACTCTAAAACTAGAACTTGGGGATCAAAAACTATTTGGGAACTCCGGAACTCCCTTTAAAAATTCAATTTATAGTTGCCTACATTTTGGCCTGAAAGTCCAATCGGCGGTATAAGTCGCGCCTCACCGAGTGGTTCGGTGATCCGCCGTTTGCTATTTTCCATCGCCATTTTGCTTTGGTCCTCAGCATCTCAGTTCCGGTAACTTTGGGCGATCAAAGTTGCCAGTGCGAAGTCGATCGGCGATTCGCCAACTTTCCATTTCTGTCGCCAACTTGGTTCTTCCCCAGGGCGGGCATGCTAGAACTTTAGGTGAGTTAAAGAGCCACTCAGCAGTGCGCCGAGTGGTCTTGGCGATCACCAGGATCGATTTTTCTTCACTTCTTCAGCTTTTAGTTCCTTTTTGTCTGGTCATCTCTTTTCCTTACTCCTTATCCTTCATAGCTGCAAATCAATACTTTAACATCAGTTTAGAGCATAAATTAGGCATCTGAGGACACTTATACTATCAAAACAAAGCCCTAAATGAGTCAAAATCTTGGACTCATCAAATATAGCCGAAGCAAAATGACTGAATTAAAAGACGATAATAGATATACATATATAATCAATTGAATGTAAAGAAATAAAGGAGTGAAATCAGTTACACTTTACAAAATACATACTCATCTGTGAACTCAACTTATTAAGTGATATGATAAAAAAAAATTACCTTTTTAACTCTGTTTAGGAGATTCTCTAACTGACAATCATCACTATGAGCAACATGATCATACAACGTCTCAACCACACTACCACAACGTTTCTAAACCTTGTCGGGATATAGAACATCTCAACTAAGTGGATCCACTAAAGCTCTGCTCACAAGCAATAAGTAGTCATCTAAAAAGTACGATCATTTACCTATGTTCGCTATATGCTTTATGAGGAATTCCAATTTTCTGAACTCACTCTCATATCGGTGATCAATACTACTCACAATAAATATATGCTCATGCTTAAATGTATAAAACATACTCTTTCTCAATTTGAGGTAATTGCTCAAAATATCCTCTTAAAAAAGGTAACTACTCTGCAATATCGCTAAACTCATTAACTCATTTAGAAATCAAAATTTCTCTTTTCTCAAATTAGAAAAGTGATACATTTGAGAATACTTAGCTCCCTTATACTCTTACTCAAATCATGTTTAATACTCTTTCTCAAAACTCATCTATGCTTTCTTAGAAAATCAGTTTAAGACTAAAATGTTTTCTTCAAAAGATGCTCAAAATTTATAACTCAAAAAGGGGTTCATGGTGAAATATAAACATGAACAAATCAACTCAAAGGTCTCAAAAACAATATAGAAAATTCAGTACTCAGAAATCAAGAGCTCAAAACTCAATGATACTATTCATCTCAAGAATACTCAAAACCCTGGAAAAAAACCCCTAGATTACTCTTTTACTAAATTTAGATTGATGTAGGGCGTGAGGAGGAACTCACTCCATCACTATGATAGCCTTACATACAGAGAAGAACAAAGTTCTTAATGAAACTGGAAGAACGCTTGGAAACCCTACCTTCTCCTCTTGGATCCTTGCTCTTAGACTTGGTAGCGTTAATGAGAGTAATAGGGACGATTAATATTGTTTAGAACATCATTTATGTGTAAAATGTTGGGGTTTAGGCTTAGAAGGGGTGGGAAAAGACTAAACTACCCATCTTAAAAAGTTGTCAAAAACCTTCAACAGAACATCTATGGTTCGTGGTTTGATCTACTGTACAGATCCCACTTATGGAATTTATATTGAATTTTAAGGCTCAAAATTTCAACCTAGGGGTCTAAATTATGACCTGCAGATCCAATCCGTATAATTTATATTGAATTTTAAGGCTCAAAAACTCATTCTACGGGTCCAAACTACGGCCCATAGAAGGTTATACTACCCGAAGATGGGTCCATTGGAAATTGACCCCAAAATTTGACTCTCTGAAGATTTTTTCCACGACTTGACAGTACGGGTCGTAGTTCACCCGTAGAAGTCTTTCTTAGTTTAAAGCTTTAGAAAACTCTGATGTGGTAGTCTTTAGTAAAATGGTCATTACATTTTAATCCAAACTCAAAATGAGACAAACTTGGTGGCGTTAGAAAGAGGACTCATATACGATTAATTTGATAGAACATGGAATACCTAATTAGTTTTGTGCTGAGAGATATGATCGGACTAACTTGACCTAAGTAGAATCTTACATAAAAACTTAATCGGTAAGGAACCTTTCAACTCAACTTTGTATTAGGGGATTCTAGTGACCTTAATTCATATCCAAATTCATTTCCACACTAAAAAATTGACCTTAAAACCTAAGAACAATTTTAGAATCACCTGATACGACTTTTTGGCAAATGAAATATTGTTTGTGCCTTAGTTTAGAAATTATTGAGTTGTTCCACTCATCATAAACATACCGCCTGAACATAAAGACATTAAAAACTTGGAGAACTCCCGAAAGAGCTAGAGTAAGGTAACTCATAAGCCACCTCTCTTATGTATCTTAGAATCTCAAAAGGGCCAATGAACCTAAGGCTAAGCTTGCCCTTCCTCTCGAACCTTATCACACCCTTCTTGGCAGCACTAGCAGAAACACATAGTTACCAACCATGAACTCTAAAGGCCGCAACCTCCGATCAGCATAGCTCTTCTACCTACACCTGGAAGTATGGAGTTACTCGTAGATCACATGAACACTATCCATAGAATCATGGAACAAGTTGGTGCCTCATGTCCTAAGATCTAAAGCATCAAACCAGCCCACCAGAAATCGACATCTCCTACCATAAAACGCCTCAAACTAAGACATCTGAATAATCAAATGTTAGCTATTATTTTATACAAACTCTTTCAAAGCCAAGATTGGTCCCACTGACTTCCAAAATCAATAACACATGCCCAAAGCATGTACCCTAAGAGAGGAATTGTCTTCTCCTACTTACCATCGGTCTGTTGATGGAAAGTAGTTCTAATCTGAACTCGGGTACCCAACTCCCTTTGAATAGACCTCCAGAAAGAAGAAGTGAACTATGTACCACAATCTGAAATGATAGACAATGTACCCCATGCAAACGGACGATCTCCCAAAAGTAAATATGAGCTAATCTCTTTGAATTGTAGGTAGTCCAAACCAACAGAAAGCATTAAGACTTGGTCAATTGATCTATGATGACCCGAATAGAATCAAATCTCTGAAGTGTATGTGGCCAGCTTACCACAAAGTCCATAGCTATCAATTCCCACTTTTACTTTGGAATGGCTAGCCGCTGGGTCAAACCACCTAGCCTTTTGTGCTTGTACTTCACACGGTGATGGTTCAAGAACCTAGACATAAATGCTGCAATGTCTATCTTCATACCACACCATCAGTTGTGGTGCCTCGGATCACGATTCATCTTTACCACACCGGGATAGATATAGTATCTAGAACAATGGGACTCCTCCAAATTCAACTACACCAAATCTCCAATTCTAGGGACACAGATGCAACCCTCAATCCTTAAAACACCCTCTGAATCTAAAATCACCTTCCTAGCTTCATCGTTAAGTACCTTATCTCGAATCACCCTCAACCTCAGGTTCTCAAACTGATGTGCCAGAATATGTTTTGCAAAAGAAGATTTAGCCTTCACGCAAGCAAGAGCCCAGTCGGGCTCAAAAATATCAAGGCAAACCATATGGTTTGCTAGGGACAAAATATCTAAAGCCAAAGTTGCTCCTACACAACTACGAAAGCCAAACACCCCATATGCACCACCTTCCAGCTCAAGGCATCTGCTACATTATTTACCTTGCACAGATGATAGAGAATCAACACTTCATAGTCCTTTAGTAACTTAATCTACCTTCATTGTTTAGATAAAGGTGTTTTTGGTTTAAAATGTACTGAAAACTATGATGATTGGTGAATATCTCATAATTAACTCCATACAAGTAGTGCCTCTAAATCTTCAACGTGAAGACTACTTCTTCGAACTCCAAGTCATGAGTGGGGTAGTTCTTCTCATGAATCTACAGTTGCATAGATGTGTATGTAATCACTATGCCTGCTACATCAACACACAACCCTAACAGATACCAATAACATCACAGTTATAACAACCCTCTTAGTCGTTTGATGAATTTTACTTATTTTCCTCTTTTTAATTCATTGGTTGCTTGCAGAATGAGTGTTTTTGTATATCTTGCTAGTTTTTTGGCTCATGCAAAGATTTAGCCCATTTCTTTTCTTGTTGAATACGTGGAAAAGTTTAGTTCTTAACCTAACATATTTAACTTATACATTATATTTTATAGATTTATGTTGCTTCAATCGATCTAAAATAAATTAAATGTATCTCAAGTTATGGCTTTTTGTGCGAGGGTTCACTTTGGTGGAATGGTGTTCCACTTATTACTCCAACCACGGTGGCGACATCAATCCAATAGCTCACAAGAATTTCTATGATGTGTGTCAGGTATTTAACAACTTTAGTTTAGTCTTAACCTTGAATAGTCTTTCCCACTCCCCTCATAGAGAACTTTTTCTTTTTTGTTTCTATTTTAAGTCGGAAATGATTACATTTGTCAATCATGAGACCAAGACAATACATCAGTCTCATCTGTGTAATCGACAAATGTGTCTCTATAAGTAGCCTTGGTATTGTTTATTATATTGTTCAATGAGTAAGGTATTTTTTTCTTTTTTTATCTTAGTGTAGATGTGATAAAAGGCTTCCCATGTTTTATACCTGGTGCTAATTTTATTTATGTACCATTTGGGTGCTACTGCTAGGAAGAGAAAAGTGCATTGGAAAGTGATTTGTTTAATGTTTTATGTGACAGTGAATTTACTACAAGAATGGCTAATAACTTTTCCCACTAAAAAAGACTTCTTTCAAATTAAGTCTTGCAAAACATGCCGGGAATTTCAGCCGCAAGGGTGACTTAGTTGGTTGAGCAGGGGGTCTCAAGGTTGACTCCCCTACATGCTTTCTTGGTTGAGCTCATTGATAAAGTTCAAATTATCCTAAAAAATTATTAAGAAAATAAGCAATCGTTTTCAATAATAATACCCAACAAAGAGTTGGAGTTGAATCCCAGAGAGTGATATAGTGCAGGGAATTTTACCGAGAAAGTGAGTTCGTAAATTAATTCATTTGTAGAAATTAAGAACAAAGGGTAGATGATTCCACAAAATTTACTAAGAAAAAGGTTTTGGTATCAAAAGTCACAATTAAGCTAAAACTTTAGTTATTCAAACAATTAGAAAGTAATAAAGGGGTGCGGGGATTGAAATTGATGTCACATAGGGGTAACTGTGTTACTCAATAGTGCTAGACGATCATGGATGGGTTGTGTCATTATCAATAACACTTATCTTCTTTCGATATCATAATATCAATTCATAGAATCTCCTTTCGTTCTTATCCATGTGAATTACAAATCAACCAATCACCTTACAGAATCTCTTTTTCAAGAAGATTTGGGCAAATAGATCTGACCCATAATTTCTCTTTCAAGAAAATCACAAACATCATAACTAAATTTCAAGTATAGACTAATTATCCACTCCAATTAACCTCTTTCAAGCATCAATCGAAGATCAAAAATAGGATTTTGTTTGCAACCTTAACCCATGAATTAACTCAATACTAATTAGTCCAAATCAATGAATGAACAACAATAAAACATAGCAAAACACAAACCCACTACATTAAATCAACACCCAACCCCATAATTGCACCTCCTAGAGTTGGGGTTTTAGTCACACATCTCAAAGAGTAAAGAAATTTTTCCTAACCAATAGTCAATTCCAATTTCATCACATTAGAGCAGCCATAGGTGTGATGAAATTAAGCAATTATAATTAAGACTCACTTTGATTTCCACTTCAAATTGTCAAATCCAAGAGTGAAAGATAAAACCCAAAAAACTAAGAATATTTCTCTCAACTCATACAAAGTTTGGAACTGAAAAACTATTCTAAAATTTGATCTCTCAAAATTTTATTTTTGTCTTTCTCCTTTGGGCTATTTATAGTTTCCAAAAAAAATTGCCAAAATTAATTGCGTGACCTCTTCGGTGACATTAGTCAGGCTCACCAAGCCGATTCGGCATATCACCATTTGTTCCATAGCTCGCCTTTCTCTTTCTTCAATTTCAGGTGTTTGAACCTCAGTCGGCGAACTCATTTGGGTCTTCCTTTTACATTCAGTGGATCACCAAGTACCAGCTTTTTTAACCGTTGAAGCCTTCATATTTTATCCAAGTTCTGTCACATTCGGCAATGGTCATTCAGTTCACCCTTCTCTTTCTGTGAGTCACCATTTCATCATTCAGTTCGCAAACCTTCCTTGAATATTTTCAACTCTGAGCACTGCCACTTTAGACGAGGTCGTTCCAGTTGGGCAATCTGCCCTTTTGGTTAGGCTTTCAACAGGATGGAGTTTACACTTCTTTTCATATTATTGGCCATTCGTCCATGTATTCATCCTCGTCTTGTCCATTAGCTTTTATAGCTGCAAATCATCAAAATATCATCAGAATAGAACATAATTAGACTTTGAAGACACTAATTTTTTAACAAAATAGGCTTCAAATGAGTGTAAATCTACCACTCATCAACACCACCAACTTAAACTTTTGCTTCTTCCCAAGTAATCAAGAACACAATTAGTTCAACAAGGATATCTACAATAGATCTCAATGAGAGCTAATATGCAAGAGCCATTACAAGACTACTCTCAAGCAAATGCAATACTCAATCATAATAAAAAGTTTCAAATGATGACTAGCCGGTATCAATTTAAGCTCAAGACCAATATTGCTTCTTCACTTATGCAAAACCATGTTTCAACAAATGCATTCAAGTTCCCTCACATCAAGAACGATTTCATGCTCTCACGAAGAAAATCATTAACGAAGTTAGGAATCACTACAACTCTCGCTCTTTGTTAGAGAAATACATTCAAGCTTTATCTCATAGGTTTGTCCATATTTTCCAATCATCACACGACCTACTTCATGCAAGATCTCAAGTTTCTTGTAGGCTTGTAATGGGGATGAGGAATCATCTTCACCTCCTCTAAAGTTCTTTCCATTCTTTTCACTTGGAAACTCAAACTTCAACTTATAAATCATTTTATTGGACACCCATTTTTTTCATCACACTTTCTTTTTCATTTCAATTTTTAAATTTTCCGCTCATCACAAAAAAAATATTTTATTTTTATAAGGCGGGTTACTTCTTTTTGTGACATACTTCAAAGTTGAGTCTCCCTTTTTCTTTCTTTTCTTTCAACTTGGCTTTCTTTCCTCCTTCCCTTCCACATCCCCAACTTAAGCTTTTGGCCTAAGTTGGCTATTCAAACAAACCAATGCTTCAATCAAAAAGGATTTATGGGTGAGAAGTTAGGGACAATTTAGCTCAAGAGGTTTCAACAAGGTTGCCAAAAAATAGTTTAGGCCCAAATGGTGCTAAGATGGTTTCACACCCTCACAAGATAGTCACAAAAGGAATGGACATTTGGGTTTTCTCTCAAAATATGTGCCCGGAATCACTTCTTGCATTTACCAAAGCTAGACAATCAAACTAACAAGGCAAATTCTAGAATTCACAAGCATGATTTCAAGCAAAACCTCACCACACAAGGCACTTCAAAGATAGTAATTTAGCATAGCCCTACAAGATCAAAAGCTTATGTGCGGTGTTCATTACAAGGCTCACATCAAAATGCAGCTAGTCAGCATAAGATTCAAAAAAATCATTGAAAAGTGCAGGCACACTGATTTCTTCTTGAAATACCAACACTAAATACAATGCTCATCATGAGTACAATTCAAGACATCGAAATTGAACACAATCGATCCTCGAACATTATCAATGAAAAATCAAGAATTTCAAACTCATGGGACAAATGAATACGGAGTGAAAAAATTAGCTAAACCATCAAATCACTATAACAAAACAAAAATAACAAAATACTACAATTATCAACAAAGCTAAAACTGAAAATAATAAAATACAATCAAAAAGGGGGGATAACGGCAGAAGTTCCCTCACTCCATAAAAATAAACGTAGCAGTGCCCTCGATGCAGAATATAAGTAAGTACGGGAGGAGAGATAAAAGTCCCCCTGATAGGCTATACATGTGGAGTGCTAAGATCTTGAGTCTCAGAGGGGATTGCATCATCATGGGCATCATTGCCTGGCAACATAGACACAGAAGGAAGAACAATAGTCTCAACTAGGGAATCAGTGCCCGACACATCAATGGGAGGAATGGTGGAGTCTGAAGAGACCCACTAGTGCCAACCGTAGGGGTCTCCTCATGAGATCTCTCCAACATAGCAGGGACCATAGTCTCCTCAATATCCTGCATCTCCTTCAACGTCATGGAAATCTACTGCTCTTCCTTCTCTCTTTGTATATCCTCCTCATTTGTCTCCTCGGCCAAATCTTCATCGGCCCCACCTCATCTCTCTCACCATGAATAGTAACACTACTTATACTTGGTTGCTCAGCCACACTTGTAGGAACCTAAACACTCAACACAAAGGTAGGCATAAACTTGGGCGCATCGGGCATAGAAACCCTACCCCATAGCATAGAAATGTCCTTGGACCTTAACTGGTCCATATTAACCCTAAGAGTGTCTATATCAACCCTCATCATAGAAAAAGCATGATAGTTACCCTCTATCTCCTTGCGAGCCTCCGTCCTAGCCGCGAGATTATCTAACCTCTCACCATGTAACACTAGGGTTGCCTCACATTGAGTCAACCTATCTCTTAGGGGTGCCAACACAACCTCAATTTCCTGATCAATCAAATTGGTTATATCCATCTTAACCCTAACTACTCTTACATCTGAAGATTGGGAAATATTTCCCATTTGGTATATCATGGCCTGGGTCAAGGGGGTCGAGAGATAGGAATAGGGGCAGGTGCAGTAGTAGAATTAGATGGCATAAAAGAAATATTGGGTGTACGTGATGGCTCCATGGAAAGAGTAGACTGAGTGGCCTCGGCCTCTAGAGTGGCAAGATCAACTACGGGCGTAGTGTCTGACTATTTGGTGGTGGCAGCTTCTTCCGAGCCGCATCATCTCCAAATAATCAACGTCTATCCTCCGGGTGTCATTGGAGGAGGCAGGGTAATCCTCACATCAGTCTTCCCTCGAAAAGAAATTCCCACATCCTCACACAACTGGGTGATCATGGCGCGAAATGGAAGAGAAGTTTTCTCCTGTCGATCCATCATCAACATCTCATTTGTAATAAACCTACATGCTATAAAATCCGTCCTATCCACGATACTACCAACTAGTACGTCCTTTGGAAGACGGAGAATGGACTCATTTTGGGATGGCATGATATTACTACTGATGAACTCGAACCAATATCTACAGGAAATAATCATATCCTTTTTTTCTATATTTTCTCCCTCAACCATCCAAGCTGGGGAGTTGTCACAGATGAGACGGTCTAGCCACCCCTTTAGTGCCTCTCGAACTTTATTGATTCGGAGCTTATATTACCCATTGTTGCTAACGTTTGTGCCTAGTATCTCATTTATATTTCCTGCATGTCATTTCACCATCTTTCCAAGAACTTTGACCTCTTCCAATAGTTTCCACAATGTGCCCTTTCTCATCTTCGGCAAAGCTTCTTTATAAGCGACATAGAAATCACGTACCCATGCCGGGAAATAAGGAGGTCAGGTACTCATGAACCTCTCGAAACCATGAAACTTGATCATATCCTAGATGGCTAGGTAATCTCTCATTACCTCATTTGTGGAGAGTCATCTCTGTCACGATCCAAAGTATACCGTAGGTGTAACATGGAATATAGGACCCCGAGAGGCCGTACACAAGCCACTTCGCATACATCATACAAGATAATAGAAATAAAGATTTCAAAAGAAAACATTTCATATTTCAATAGAGTTTGGCAAAGCGGAAGTTTAAAATATAAGTCTCAAAGCCATCTAATACATCATAAGCAAAGTGATTGGCACGTAACCTATACATCACATACAAGGTCTGAAAAAAAATGACATAATGCAATAAAGTGTCTTGGTCTTCGGAACATCAGGACTCGCCAATCTTCAATGCCTATGAAGGCCTAACTAGCCACAAGTATGGAAGGTAGGAGCGTCAGACCCTACATTAGTGAAACAATGTAGGCACAAGTATGCATTAGTACATGAAATGTACTAAGTATGAGGAAATATGCATAAATATAGGCATGATAACATCATAGATGAAAATGAGTAGGCATGATCATATTGAAACATTTAAAAGTTTAAGAAAGAAATGAAATGAGTATCATGGAACATAGTCAATTACATTAACATAAAAGACATAAGAAAAACTTGAAGAAAACATAATCATTTTGTTGGATATTAGCTTTAACCAAAAATAAGATCATGAGAACTATATCATGAAATCTGGTATATACCTCATACCGAAAGAAGGGGAAACTACTTTCCAAGGTAGAATCCGTACATATAATTGTTTGCTAAAGTGGATCCACTAGCTAGGTCATTTAAGACAATCCTACGGGGGCACGTAGTTAGGGACTAAAGGTTGTTACTAGAGACTACCCTATTTGAGCCTCCACTTCAAATCCCTCTTGGTGATAAGTGTAAATTCCAATGGAATAGATAAAATTCAAATATCATTTTAACAAAGGAAAGACAATAATCAATACCAATCCACACTTTTAAGATCAAAACATAGAATAGCTCCTCAAATATAATTCAACATGGATTAGAAAACCTTTCATCAATGTGAATTCTTTTCTGATAAATACCTTTCACAATCATGATCATCACAGTAAGTGGGAAATTCTTTCACAATAGCGTTGATACTTTAATTTCAAAGCATCCCCGAATCGTTTACAATCATTTAAAAAAAAACATGCATATCTTCAAAATTCATAATTCATAGTTCATGGGTTCATCATAGGATCATGGTTAAAATGCATAATTTAGGCATGTGTCAATGCAAAGTCAACTAAATATCATAGATTAACATCAATTCATGCATTTAAAGACTTAATTAACCATAATCAATCAAAATTAGATGAAACCCACATTCATTGAATTGTAACCCTAATTTGATTAATTCTAATTGATTTGAAAAATTGGAAACTTTGTGGACCCCATAGAAGAATGGATTCCATGGGTGAATATCCACATGCCATGATGCTAGAAGCCCAAAAAGAATGGAGGATTGAAGAATTGGATTAACCCTAGCTCTTCTTCTTCTTCCTTAGACTTGAGAGAATTTTGAGAGTTACTTTGTAAAGTTTAGGGAATGTAGGAGAATGAGTTGAAGATGGGTAATTTGAGGCTTAAAAACATTATATGGGGTTTAGGGTAGAAGGAAAAATGACGTAGTATAGGATTAAAATAATTAGGAAAAGGCCTATACTGGTCAACCGTAGAAAGATTCAGAAACCATATTTTTTACCTACTTTTTGACGGACCACTTCTATGGCTCGTAGGTCTTTTTACGGTTCATAGAAATCAACCGTAGAATAAACTTTGACCGTCAAAATTTCACTAAGTCTGGAATCACCGACAAACCTATCTATGACTCGTACATAGGATGACAGACCGTCCTAGTGAACCGTACAAAGGGTACTGAGACTTGAATTTAGAAAGTTATTTTCCCATATCCTACGGTTTCCATCTACGACCCGTCAAAGCTTTTATGGTCCGTAGATGGGACCCGTAGACACAGACTTTAGCCAATAAAATTTATTTTCTTCCTTTTCAAAATTCTGAGGTGTTACAATATCTCCCCCTTGGGAACATTCGTCCTCGAATGGGACTCAAGGCAACATAAGGAGGGTAGGGGAAGAGATCTAACAGCCCAACAAGAATGCAACTTCATCAAAAGCACATAAACATTTTCACAACATCATTTCATCAGACATACATGCAAATTAAACTCAAATGCACATATTCATGAAGAAGTCAATCTAGTTAATGCATTTTGTCAAAAATCGTGTTTTCATGAGTATGCATGCATGAGGAAACATGAGAACAACTAAGACACATGAAACAAAAAGGATGAACCATGCCGAGCTAAATACCTCTAGCTAGAATAGGGTCAGAGGGAAAGCGGTGGGGGTAATGGGATATCATCCCGGCCTTGGCCTCCCAAGTAGCACTCTCAACCCTTTGATTCTTTCAAAATACCTTTACAGATGCAACTTCCTTATGGCTCAACTTTTTAACTTGCCGGTCCAAAATCTCAATCAGAACTTCTTCATAAGAAAAACTTTTTTTTATACTAAGACTCTCCAATGATACAATAGATATCGGATCACCAACTCATTTCTTCAACAACGAGACATGGAAAACCAGATGCACCGATGCTAAGTCATTAGGCAAATCAAGTTCATAAGCAACTTTACCTATACGCCTCAAAATTTGATATGTTCCCACATAACGGGGACTAAGCTTCTCTTTCTTTCTGAACCTCATGATACCCTTCATTGGTGAAATTTTAAATTGGACCCAATCATC
Source organism: Solanum etuberosum (assembly GCA_029582245.1). Lineage (NCBI taxonomy): Eukaryota > Viridiplantae > Streptophyta > Magnoliopsida > Solanales > Solanaceae > Solanum > Solanum etuberosum. The sequence continues at coordinate 84,001 of JAJONR010000345.1, forward strand.
TACCTCAAACTCAAGATCTCTTTTTCTAACATCGGCATAGGACTTTTGTCGACTTTGAGCTGATTTTAAACTTTCTCTAATAAGCCGAACTTTATCCGTGGCCTCATGTACCAATTCAGGACCTATCAAAGCAATCTCACCTACTTCAATCAAACCTAGGAGAGATCTACACCTCATACCATAAAGAGCCTCAAATGGAGTCATACCAATGCTTGAATGATAGCTAATAGTATATGCAAAATCAATTAAAGGAAAATGATCAGCCCAATTACCCTTAAGGTCAATCATACAAGGTCTCAACTATCTTCCGATGTTTGGATAGTACACTTTTCTTGCCCATCAGTTTGAGGATGAAAGGCCATTCTAAGCTTAACATGAGTACCAAGACCCTTTTGGAAAGATATCCAAAACTGAGAAGTAAATAGGGTTCCACGATCGGAGATAATGGATAGGGGCACTACATGTAACCTAACCATCTCCCTTAGATACAACTTAGCAGACTCCTCTGCCGAATAGGAAACTTTGACGGGAATGAAATGATCGGACTTCTTCATACGATCCACAATAACCTAAATCAAGTCATGTTTTCATCGGGTGCGGGGTAAACAAAGAATAAAGTCCATATTCAGATCTTCCCACTTCCAAGTAGGAATACTAATGACTTGGGACAAACCTCCCAGTTTTTGATGCTCAACTTTCACTTGTTGACAATTAAGACCCTTAGCCACAAATTATGCAATATCCTTCTTTATTGCATTCCACCAATAGACCTCCCGCAAGTCACAGTAAATTTTGGTGGCTCCCGGGTGAATGCAATATCAAGAACTATGGGGTTCTGATTAGATTTGCGCTTTCAAGTCATCAACATTGGGAACACATAGACGTTCTTGATATCAAAGCACACTATCTCCCCCTTGGGAGAAAGCCTCAACGGACATATTAAGCACCGCTTCCTCCAATTCAACCAAAATCGGATCAAAACCTTGCTTGGCTTTCATATCCAACATAAAGGAGGATTTTGAACCATTATGAACAATAACACCACCTTTATTAGAATCAACCAACCGGACACCCAATCGGGCCAATCTATGAACATCTTGACTCAAATCCTTTTTATCATTATCAACATGAGCAACACTACCCATTGATAGCTAACTAAGAGTATCCGCCAACCACATTTTCCTTGCCGAGGTGATAGAGGACACTCATGTCATAATTATTTAGCAACTCAAGCCACCTCCTTTGGTGAACATTTAGATCTTTTTGCTTGAACACATATTGATAACTTTGGTTGTCGGTAAAGACATCAACATGAACACCGTATAAGTAATGCCTAACAGAACTGCCGCTAGTTCCAAATCGTGGGTAGAATATTTCTTTTCATGAATTTAAAGTTGTTGTGAACCATAAGCAATTACCTTCCTATGTCGCATAAAGCACTACAATAAACAACAAACCCATTAGACTCTTCCAGTAAAGTCAACACCAAGCGGAGGTAGGCTATCTTTCACTCATGGAAACTCTTCTCACACGCTTCCGACCATAAGAAATTAACATTTTTTTGGGTCAACGCCGTCAATGGAGAGGCAATCGAAGAAAATCTTTCAACAACCCTTTTATAATAATCAGCCAAACCCAAGAAGCTTTGAATATCATAAGGGGATAGTGGTCTAGGCCAACTCTTAACCACATCCATCTTCTTAGGATCTACCTCAATACCCTTTCCAGAAACAATATGACCAAGAAAGTTATGAATCTCAACTAAAACTCGCATTTACTAAACTTTGCAAAGAGTTGTTGGTTCTTGAAAACTTGCAACAGAATTCTTAAATGATTGGTGTGCTCATCCTCCGTCCTTGAGTAAATCAATATGTCATCAATATACACAATTACAAACATGTCAAGAAATTGTTTAAACAATAATTTCATCAAATCCATAAATGTGGCTAGAGCATTATTCAAACCAAAAGACATTACCAAAAACTCAGAATGACCAAACCGTGTTTGAAAATACGTCTTCGCAATGTCATCTTCCTTCACCTTCAACTAGTGATAACCCAACTGAAGGTCAATGTTTGAGAAGTAACTCGCTCCAAGAAAATAATCTATCCTTGGAAGAGGATACTTATTCTTAATGGTTACCTTGTTTAATTGTCGTTAGTCAATACACATGTAAAGTGAACCATCTTTCTTTCAAAAAACTAACTTGAGAACCACATGGAGAGATACTCAGTCAGATGAAACCCTTATCCAAGAAATATTTCAATTGATCCTTTAATTCCTTAAGTTCTGTCAGACCCATACGGTAAGGAGCAATAGCGATAAGCTGCGTATCTCGAGAAGGTCAATACTGAAGTCTATTTCCCTTTTGGGAGGAACACCGGTTAAATCATCGAGAAATACTTCAAGAAACTCATTAACAACGGGGAACGACTCAAAGATAGGGGTTTCAGAATCCATATCCCTAACCCAAACAAGATGATATATGCTACCTATAGAAATCATTTTTCTAGCTTTAAGACAACAAACAAACTGACCCTTAGTCATATAATTGCTCCCTTCCACTCAAGGACATGTTCATTTTGAAATTGGAACTTGACTACTCAGGTTCTACAATCAACATAAGCATATCAATAATAGAGCCAATCCATGCTAAGAATAACATCAAAATCTAATATATCAAGCTTTATAAGATCAACATGAGTGACTCTATGGGGTAAGGAGATGAGAAAACTTTTACAGACTCTCTTAGCCACAATAGATTTATCAAAAGGTGAAGAGACAGAAAAAGGGTCTATCAACACATATGGAATAACATCAAACCTCATAACCACATATGGAATCATAAAAGACAAGGTATCAGCGGGATCAAGTAAAGCGTAAACATCGAGATGAAAGACTTTGAGCATATCAATAACAACATAGGGAGAACCCTCTTGATCAAGTCAAATTTAGAGTGCATGGAATCAGTTTTTCTTTGGAGCACATTAACCCGAACCACTAGGCAGAGCTTGCCTACCATCCTTTACCTTGTCAACTCTAGACATACAATCTCTCAAGCGGTGACCACCTTTACCATAACCACAACAATTATTGGTACCCATCAAGCCTTTTCCAAATGATTCTTTGTACACGTTTTGCATGCGGGAACCGAAGTACCAATACCACCACCATTTCCTTCTTGAGGCTTAGGGTTAGACACCCTTTCCTTGTTGAACTTAGGAGCCGAAGCATTTTTGAGGAACCTTGGCCGAAAAACCTTTGTTGGAACTTAGAACGACCATGTCCATCTAACCTTGAATGTGAAAAGTCACCATCTCTGGTGTGTTATCTATTTGCCTCCCTAGACCTTTCCTTAAGCTTATCTTCTTCAATTTTTTTCAGCATGAATCATTAGACGAGAAATGTCCATTTACTTAATGAGCATGCTGGTGCGACAGTCTTTAACCATAATTTCAGACACACCTGAAACAAACTTGTTCATCTTTTCCCTAGAGTCGGCAATCATAGTTTGGGCATACCTAGAAAATTATGTGAATTTCAAGGTGTACTCCTTCACACTCATATTTCCTTGATGAAGGTTAATGAACTCAAGCACTTTTTCCTCCATCATCTCAAGGGGATGTAATCTATCAAGGAAAACAACCATAAACTTCTTCCAATCAAGAGGACCCGCATCAAATGCCATCTCTTCCTTCCATTGGTTGAACCAAACTTGAGCAATATCAGTAAGTTGATAAGTGGAAAATTCTGGCTTTTCTATAGGAATCACTCTCATGATCATCAACACCTTGTATGCCTCATCAATAAACTCTTGAAGATCTTCCTTAACCTTGGAACTATGAAACTCTGAGGGATTCATCCTAGTGGAGTCCCTCACTCTAGTTGCCACCGTACCCACATTTGGGTTCACGGGGACCATAGCCTCCCTATTGGCTTGAGCCGTCATGGCTTGGGTCAACACTTGAATAGCAACCCTAAACTCTGCATTAGTCACTTGTTTGGCTAAAGAATTGGCCAGAACTCGTGGAGCCTCGTGAGGAGCTTCTTGTTCCACATTCTCTTTCGAATTCCTTCTCATGTATGCTCTCTGAGGGGACATAACCTGAAAAACATCAGGTAAGGATTATGCGAGAGTTATATAGAGCTACACTCTATTGTATGACTTTAGAAGGATGAAATAAGTGAAATTTTCTAAACATCTTATAGCCTCTCATTCATAAGTGTGGCACGATTCACACTCATAAAAAAGATTCTACTCTATGTGGCTTATGAGACATCTTAGGACCTGTCTAAATCTTGTGCTCTGATACCAAGTTTGTCATGACCCAAAGTATACCCTAGGTGTAACATGGCGTATAGGACCCCAAGAGGCCCTACACAAGCCGCTTAGCGTACATAATGCAAGATAATAGAAATAAAGAGTTCAAAAGAAAACATTTCATATTTTAATAGATTTTGACAAAGTAGAATTCTAAAACATAAGTCTCAAAGTTATCTAATACATCATAAGGAAAGTGATAGGGACATAATTTATACATAACATACAAGGTCTGAAACGAAATTACATAAAGCAATAAAGTGTCTTGGTCCTCGAAACTTGAGGACTCACCAATCTTCAAAGCCTATGGAGGATCAACTAGCCACGAGTATGGAAGGTACGAGCATCGGACCCTACATTAGTGAAACAATGTAGGTACTAGTATGCATTAGTACATGAAATGTACTAAGTATGAGGTAATATGCATAAACATAGGCATGATAACATAATTGATGAAAATGAGTGGGCGTGATCATATTGAAACATTTAAAAGTTTAAGAAAGAAATGACATGAGAATCACGGAACATAGTCAAATGCATTAACACAAAATACATAAGATAAACTTGAAGAAAACATAGTCTTTTGTGGGATATTATCTTTAACCGACAATAGGAACATGAGAGCTATATCATGAAATCCGCTATATCCCTCAAACCAAAAGAAGGGGAAACTACTTTACAAGAAAAAAATCCATACATACCATCATTTTATAAAGTGGAACCATTAGCTAGGTCATTTAAGACAATCCTACGGGATCACATAGTTAGGTACTAGAGGTTGCTACTAGAGACTACCTTGTTTGAGCCTCCACCTCAAAGACCTCTCGGTGCTAAGTGTAAATTCCAACGGAAGAGATAAAAGTCAAATATCATTTTAACATAGAAAAGACAATGATCAATACCAATCCACACTTTTGAGATCAAAACATAGAATAGCTCCTTAAATATAATTCAAAATAAATGAGAAAATCTTTCACCAATGTGAATTCTTCTGTGAGAAATACCTTTCACAATCATGACCATCATATTAAGTGAGAAATATTTTCACAATAGCATTGATACCTTTTTTTCAAAGCAACCCCAGATCACTTACAATCATTTCATGTAAAGCACGCATATCTTCAAAATTCATAATTCATGTGTTCATCATACGATCATGGTTGAAAAGCATAATTTAGGCATGTGTCAATGCAATTTCAACTAAATATCATATGTTAACATCAATTCATGCATTAAAAGACTTAATTAAACATAATCAATCATAATTTGATGAAACCCGCATTAATTTAATTCAAACCCTAATTTGATCCATTGAAATTGATTCTGATAATTGGAAACTTTGGGGACCCAATGAAAGAATGGGTTCCATGGGTGAATATCCACATACCTTGAGGCTAGAAGCCCAAAAAGAAAGGAGGATTAGAGACTTGGATGAATGATGAGTGGTATATTTGCACTCATTTAAGGTCCATTTGGTTCAATAATTAGTGTCCTCAATGCTTAACTTTCTCCTTTTCTAATTAAATATTGATGATTTGAAGCTATGAAGGAAATTAGATAAGGCATAGACTAAAGCTTAAAAGAATGGCCAAAAATGCAAAAGAAGTGCAAAATGAATATTGTTGATCGCCTAGCAAGAACGGTGGATCAATGACTGAGCTAGACTTCGCCAAATCTGATAGTGCATAACACTTTTGTCTACCAAAGAAGATCTACGAACTCCATGAAAAGGTGATACGCTGAATGATAAATGTGGATCTGAAGCACATTTCCTAAAGTGACAGTGTGCAAGAAAAATATTTAACGCTCGAACGACGAACTAAGGTGGTATTTGGCAATACGCCGAACGAGACAGGCTGATTCAATTGAGTTCACCGATTGAGGTTCAAACACATGAAGCCTAGAGCATCATAAAGGTGAGCTGGGGAAAGAAAGATGATTCACTAAGTGAGTTACACGAGCCCGATTAATATCACCGAGTTGGTTGCAAAGTGGATTTTTAGGGTAAATTTTGGGAAAATATAAATAGCCCAAATGATAGAGTTTTGGGAGAGAGTCCGATTAGAGAATTGAACTACTGAGTTTAGGAGAACACATTACTTATTAGAATACTTTCTCTAGACTTGTATGGGTTTTATAATTTGAATCTTGAATTCGATAATTTGAAGTTAAATCCAAAGTAGGTTTACTTTTAGTTTCTTGATTTCAAGTTACCCATAGTTGCTTTCATGGAAGGTATATGTAACACCCCGGATTCAAAAAAGGGAAACATAGCAATTTTCAGGAATTTCTGGTGCCATCCACGAGGGGCCAATCATGGCCCGTGGATGGGACCACGGACTGTGGGTGTGGTCCGTGGACTCGGAACCCAAATTTGTTTAGACGCCATGAAATCACGGCCTGACCAACGGACCGTCGGTCAAACCACGTTCTGTGGTTGAGGGCCCATGGTTCAAGGGCCTCAAATTACCTTCTGACCATAGACGACGGCCGTGCAAGACGAACCGTCGGTCAGTGCACGGTCCGTTGTCAGTGGTCCGTCGATGGTGGGCTGGCAGTTAAGTTTAGGGGTAGTTGGGTCTTTTCCTAATTATTTTATCCCTATACTACATCGTTTGACCTTTCACTAAGACCCCTATATAAGTGATTCCAACCCCCATATTAGTTCATACACTTCATTCTCTTCAAATTCATGAAAAAGAAGAACTCTCAAATATTTCTCTCTCTAGAAAGCTTGAAAAAGAAGGATTCAACCTAGGGTGTCAAGTCAAGTTTCCATTTCTCCATTGAAGATAAGCAATTATCTTTGAGGAATGATAGTCTACATCCATGGATTCCTTCCATTCATGGAGTTATCAAATTCTCCTATTTCCAAAGTTAGAAATCACCAATTGAGTTAGGGTTTTCTTCAATTTTTATGGGTTCTCTTGATTTTTTATTTAAATGATTGAATTATGATCTCTTATGCATGAATTAATGAAATACTATGATTTTATGATGATTTCCCCCATGAACCTATGTAATCCTCATATTTTCAAGTTATGATCATATGATGTGAGATTTTGATTATGAAGGAAGAGTATTATGAAATCAAGCATGCCTTAATAAAATTACATGCATTTGTGATGATATCCATATCTAACCCATATTTTCTAAATGTTGATGATTGAAAGTGGGTTGTGAACCTTGAAAGGTAAATTATGGAATTATGCATGTTCTTATGAAATCTATGTAAATGTTTTAAGGATGCTTTGAGAGTGAAGTATCAATGATGATGATGTTGTTGAAAGGATTTCTCATATACACATAAAAGCATGATTGTGAAAGGTTTTCTCACATAGTAAGGATTTTAAGGTTGAAAGGTCTTCTCACCTAATTGAATCAAATATTCAGAGTTATCCTAATGAAATCTAGCTTTGATTGGTTATTGAATGATACCTTTCAATGGATAATGACTTAGCTTCGATTTGCAAGATGACATTCCCTTCCATGGATAGTTAGATCAAATAAGAAATGACTATTCCTAGGATTTATGCTTAGCACCGAGAGGATATTGAGATGGAAGATCTCTTGTTAGTAGAGGCTGGGTTTCTAGAAGCAAACTCCTTATCCCTTACCTATGTGCCCCCATAGGGTGATTGTCTAGATAGACATTAGTTAGTGGATCCACCTAAGCTAGAAGTTCATGGTTCTTACCTTGGCAAGTAGGACAATCCTTCTCGGTGTGGGAGACACCGGGGGATCATGTTATAGCTCACATGGTCTCTATGTCAGATAAGGCTACTCCCACAATAATAATGCACTAAGGTTACTTCAAGAAGTATCTCATATGTGTTCAAAGTTTTAAATGATGTTAGCTTGCATTGACCATATTTTATGACTTATGTTTTCTAACCCTTAATCATATTTTAGCTTGGTCAATTGCATGTCATGAAATTTCCCCTTTTAGCATAATTCAAATATTTTATGCATAGCTATCATACTTGGTACATTGTTTTGTACTAACGCATACTATTGCCTACATTTCCCCAAATGTGGGTCTGACAGTCAGGGTCATCAATTTCGTGGCTAGTGGTTGACTTCGAGGTTCCTGGGCTTTGGTGAGTCCTCATGCTTCGAGGACGGACTTTCATTGTTCTTAGTTCTTTCTTATATTTCACTTTTGGACATGATGTATGGGCTAGGCCCAATTTCATTCGATTGTATTAGATGGCTATTGAGACAACTATTTTTAGACTTCCGCTTTACTTTTATAAAACTTTTGGACTTGAAATGTTGTCTTTACTTCTTTTGTTCTATTTCTTATGTTATGAATGCTAAGTGCTTGTATGGGGACTCTCGGGGTCCTATATGCCATGTTACATCTAGGGTGTACCCCTGGGTCTTGACAAACTTGGTAATCAGAGCACAAGGTTTAGAATGGTAATATGATGTCTCATAAGCCACGTCGAGTAGAGTCGTGTTCATGAGTGTGAAGCGCGCCATATTTATGAATGTGAGACTACAAAATATTTAGGAAACTCCACTTCTTTCATTACTTTGAAGCTGTGCAATAGAGTTTAACTCTATAAGGGCTCTCTCCTAATCCTTATTTGATGCTCTACAGGACATGGCTACTCGAAGAGCTTATGCTAGACGGAATGTGAGGAAGAATGTGAAAAAAAAAGCTCTTCCCCAAGCTCGTCAAGTTCCGGTCGATCCTTTGGCCGAGCAAGTGACTAATGCGGAGTTTAGGCTGCTTTTCAAGTGTTGCTCAAGTCATGACGGCCCAAGACAATAGGGAGGTTGCGGTTCCTGTGAACCCAAATATGGGTACATCGGCATCTAGAGTGAGGGACTTCACTACGATGAATCCTTCAGAGTTTCATGGTTCTAACGTGGAGGAAGATCCTCTAGAGTTCATTGATGAGGTCTACAAGGTGTTGATGATCATGGAAGTGATGCCGGTGGAAAAGGCAAAATTTGCCTCTTATAAACTCAAAGGTGTTTCTCAAACTTGGTTCAACCAATGGAAAGAAGAGAGACCGAAAGATGTGGGTCCTCTTGATTAGGAGAAGTTTAAGGTTACTTTTCTTGATAGGTTCTTTCCCTTGAGATGAAGGAAGCAAAGGTGCTTGACTTCATGAGCCTTCGTCAAGGAAGTATGAGTGTGAGGGAATATGCTTTGAAGTGCATATAATTATCTAAATATGCCCCAACAATGGTTGCCAATTCAAGGGCAATGATGAGTAAGTTTGTTTCGGGTGTGTCCGAAATGGTGGTTAAAGAGTGTTGTACCGCCATGCTCATTAATGACATGGACATCTCTCGTCTCATGGTTCATGCTCAATAGATCGAAGAGGAGAAACTTAAGGAAAAGTCTAGGGAGATGAAGAGGGCTAAAACTGGTGATGGTAATTTATCTCATGCAATGTCCGATGGACATGGTCGTCCTAGGTTTCGACAAAGGTTTTCCGGTCAAGGTTCCTCCAATGCTCCTCTTAAGTTCAACAAAGATAGGGTGTCTAACCATAATCCTCAAGGAGGGAATGGTAGTGGATCTTCATTGCCTATGTCTACTTGTGCTAGGTGTGGGAAGAAGCATGAGGGTAAGTTCCTAGCCGACACGGATGTTTGCTTCAGTTGTGGTAAAAGCGGTCATAAGATGAGGGATTGCCCAATGCGCATGGTTAAAGGAAGAGAGGGAAAGCAAGCTCCTTCTAGTGGTTCGGTTTCAAATGCTCCCAAGCAAAACCTATTCTATGCACTTCAGACTCGTGGTGAACAAGAGGGTTTTCCTGATGTGGTTACCGGTATGTTGAAAGTTTTCCAACTTGATGTTTATGCTTTACTTGATCCCTGTGCTACCTTGTCTTTTGTGACGCCATATGTGGCTATGAGGTTTGATATTCTTCCGGATGTGTTGTTAGATCTTTTTTCTGTCTCTACCCCTGTTGGTGATTCTATTGTGGCTAAGAGGGTCTATAGAAACTGTGCCGTCGTCTTGTCCCATAGAGTTACTATTGTTGACTTGGTAGAGCTTGATATTCTAAATTTTTATGTTATCCTTGGTATGGATTGGTTGCAGTCGTGTTATGCTTCTATTGATTGTAAAACTCGTGTAGTCAAGTTTCAGTTCCCAAATGAGCCTATCCTAGAGTTGAAGGGGGGAAATTATATGCCTAAGGGTCAGTTTGTCTCTTGTCTTAAAGATAGAAAGATGATTTCTAAGGGTTGCATTTACCATCTAGTTAGGGTGAGGGATGTAGATTCCAAAACCCCTACTCTTGAGTCGATCCCCATTGTTATCGAGTTTTCGAAAGTGTTCCCAGATGACCTACCCAGTATTCCTCCCGAAAGAGAAATAGACTTCGGTATTGACCTTCTCCTAGATACGCAGCCTATTTCTATTCCTCCTTACCGTATGGCTCTGGTAGAATTAAAGGAGTTGAAAGAACAATTAAAAGACTTGTTGGATAAGGGTTTCATCCGACCGAGTATCTCTCTATGGGGTGCTCTAGTTTTGTTCGTTAGAAAGAAAGATAGTTCTCTTCGTATGTGTATTGGCTATCGTCAGTTAAAAAAGGTGACCATTAAGAATAAGTATCCTCTTCCAAGGATAGATGATTTAATTTACCAACTTCAAGGAGCAAGTTATTTCTTTAAGATTAACCTTCGGTCAAGCTATCACTAATTGAGGGTGAAGGTAGATGACATTCCGAAGATGGCTTTTCAAACTCGGTATGGTCATTATGAGTTTTTGGTGATGTCGTTTGGGTTGACTAATGCTCTGGTGGCATTTACGGATTTGATGAATAGAGTGTTTAAACAATACCTTGACATGTTTGTGATTGTGTTCATTGATGATGTATTGATCTATTCTAGAAGTGAGAATGAGCATATTGATCATTTGAGGATCGTGTTGCAAATTCTTATGGACCAACAACTCTTTGCGAAGTTTAGCAAATGTGAGTTTTGGCTAAGATCCGTAGCTTTCCTTGGCCATATTGTTTCAAGTAAGGGTATTGAGGTAGATCCTAAGAAGACGGATGCGGTTAAGAGTTGGCCTAGACCTATAAATCCTTCGTATATTAGAAGTTTCTTGGGTTTAGCCGGTTACTACAGAAGGTTTGTTGAGGGTTTCTCTTCAATTGCCTCTCCTTTGACGGCTTTGACTCAAAAGAAGGCTAAGTTCATATATTCTGAAGCGTGTGAGAAGAGTTTCCAAGAGTGAAAAGATAGACTTACTTCCGCTTCAGTGTTGACTTTACCGAAAGGGACATATTGTTTTGTGGTTTATTGTGATGCCTCAAGAATTGGGTTAAGGTGTGTGCTTATGCAGAATAGGAAAGTCATTACCGATGACTCAAGGCAACTTAAGATTCATCAGAAGCATTATCCTATCCATGACCTTGAACTAACGGCGGTTGTTTTTGCCTTAAAGATTTGGAGGCATTATTTGTATGGTGTGCATGTAGATGTGTTTACCGACCACAAGAGTTTGCAATATGTGTTTAATCAAAAGGATCTAAATCTTCACCAAAGAAGGTGGCTTGAGCTATTAAAATATTATGACATGAGTGTTCTCTATCACTCCAGAAAGGCAAATGTGGTGGTGGATGCTCTTAGTCGGTTATCCATGGGAAGTGTTGCTCATATAGAAGAATAAAGGAAAGAGTTGGTTCGAGATGTTCATATGTTGGCCCGGTAGGGTGTTTGGTTAGTGGACTCTACCAAGGGTAGTGTTATGGTCCACAATAGTTCAAAATTGTCTTTAGTGGCGGATATGAAAGCCAAGCAAGGTCTTGATCCAATTTTGATCGACTTAAAAGAAGTGATACTTAAGAAATTCGTTGAGGCTTTCTCCCAAGGGGGAGATGATGTACTTAGATATCAAGGTCATTTGTGTGTTCCAAATGTTGTTAACTTGAGGGAAATAATCTTGTTAGAAGCCCATAGTTCACGGTATTTCATTCACCCGGGAGCCACCAAGAAATACCATGATTTGCGGGAGGTTTATTGGTGGAAGGGGATGAAGAAGGATATTGCGGAATTTGTGACTAAGTGTCCTAATTGTCAACAAGTGAAAGTTGAGCATCAGAAACCAGGAGGTTTATCCCAAGACATTAGTATTCCTACTTGGAAATGGGAAGATGTGAACATGGACTTTATTTTAGGGTTGCCTCGCACCTGGCGACAACATGACTCGATTTGGGTTATAGTAGATCGGATGACAAAATCAGCTCATTTTATTCCCATCAAGGTTTCTTATTCAGTGAAGGATTATCCAAGTTGTACTTGAGAGACATGGTAAGGTTACATTGAGTGCCTTTGTCCATTAGATCCGATCGTGGTACCTAATTCACTTTTCAGTTTTGGAAGTCTTTCCAAAAGGGTCTTGGTACTCGTGTTAAGCTTAGTACGACTTTTCATCCATAAAACGATGGACAAGCGGAGCGTACTATCCAAACTTTGGAAGACATGTTGAGAGCTTGTGTGTTTGATTTTAAGGGTAATTGGGATGACCATTTTCTATTGATTGAGTTTGCATATATCAATAGCTATCACTCGAGTATTGGTATGGCACCATTTGAGGCATTGTATGGTAGGAGGTGTAGATCTCCTATAGGTTGGTTTTAGGTGGGTGAAGTTGCCCTTATAGGTCCCGGGTTGGTACATGAGGCTATAGAGAAGATTCGACTTATTAGGGAAAGGTTGAAAATGGCTCAAAGTCGGCAAAAGTCATATGTCGATGTAAGAAGAAGATATCTTGAGTTTGATATTCATGATTGCGTTTACTTGAAAATTTCACCCATGAAGGGTGTAATGAGGTTTGGTAAGAAAGGGAAGCTTAGTCCTCGTTATGTAGGCCCATATTAGATTTTGAGACGTGTTGGTAAGGTTGCTTATGAACTAGATTTGTCTAATGAGTAAGCATCGGTGCATCCGGTTTTCCATGTCTCTATGTTGAAGAAATGTGTTGGTGATCCGACATCCATAGTTCCCTTAGAAGGTTTGGGAGTTGAGGAGAATCTTTATTATGAAGAAGTTCCGGTTGAGATTTTAGACCAACAAGTCAAGAAATTGAGAAATGAGGAAGTTGCTTCCGTGAAAGTGTTGTGGAGGAATCAGTTTGTTGAGGGTGCTACTTGGGAGGCCGAGGCCGATATGATGTCCCGATATCCTTATCTATTTCCTTCTACTCCTACTCTAGCTTGAGGTAATGAGTTCCTCATGGTTTGTTCTTTGTTGTGGAGTCATGTGTCTTAAATGTTTCCATGATTTCCTTACTATGCATAAGTTATGAAAAGTTCAAGTTTTGAGAAAATGAGTCAATTTGATTGATTTCTACATGTTTATGCGCATTTGAGTATGAATTGCATATAGACTACATTATATGATGATATGAGCATGTTTTAGCTTGGAGTTGATGTTTCCTCCTCGGATATATGCATTTGAGTATGTCTTTAGCTTGGAGTTGATGTTTTATCCTCGGATGTTAGCTTGGAGTTGAAGTTTCCTCCTCGGATATGTGTATTGCATGCATGATGAGTTGTTAGAGTTAGTTCTACCCCTCTTATGATGTTTTATTACGTCTTAGCTTGGAGTTGATAGGTGCTCCTTAATTTTATGCACTTAGATGCAGTTACATTGATGGTTGGGTTGTTAGTTCCTCTCCTACTCTTTTCGTACTAGCTTGAATCTCATTCGAGGACGAATGATCCCAAGGGGGAGATATTGTAACACCCCGGATTCGAAAAAAGGGCAACAAAGTAGTTTTCAGGAATTTCAGGTGCCAGCCACGGGGGGCCAACCACGGCCCATGGATTGGACCACGGACCGTGGGTGTAGTCCGTGGACTAGGCACCCAAAGTTTTTCAGACGCCATGAAACCACGGCCTGCCCAACGGACCGTCGGTCAGACCACGGTCCGTGGTTGAGGGCCCGTGGTTTAAGGGCCCAAAATCACCTTCTGACCATAGACGACGGTCGTGCAGGACGGACCGTCAATGAGCCCACGGTCTCTCGTCAGTGGTCCGTCGATGGTGGGCTGGCAGTTAAGTTTAGGAGCAGTTGGATTTTTTCCTAATTATTTTATCCCTATACTACCTCATTTTACCCTTCACTAAGACCCCTATATAAGTGATTCCAACCCGCAAATTAGATCATTCACTTCATTCTCTTTAAATTCACCAAAAAGAAGAACTCTCAAATTTTTCTCTCTCTAGAAAGCTTGAAGAAGAAGGATTCAACCTAGGGTTTCAAGTCAAGTCTCCATTTCTCCATTGAATATAAGCAATCGGCTTTGAGGTATGATAGTTTTCATCCATGGATTACTTCCATTCATGGAGTTCTCAAATTCTCCTATTTCCAAAGTTAGAAATCCCCAATTGAGTTAGGGTTTTCTTCAATTGTCATGGGTTCTCTTGATTATTGATTTCAATGATTAAATTATGATCTCTTATGCATGAATTGATGAAATACTACGATTTTATGAAAGAATCCCCATGTTTTAAAGTTATGATCATGTGATGTGGGATTTTGATTATGAAGGAAGAGTTTTATGAAATCAAACATGCCTTAATAAAATTACATGAATTTGTGATAAAATTCATATCTAACCTATGTTTTCTAAATGTTGATGATTGAAAGTGGGTTGTGAACCTTGAAAGGTAAATTATGAAATTATGCATGTTCTTATGAAATCTATGTAAATATTTTAAGGATGCTTTGAGAGTGAAGTATCAATGATGATGTTGTTGTTGTGTTGTTGAAAGGATTTCTCATATACACATAAAAGTATGATTGTGAAAGGTTTTCTCACATAGTAAGGATTCTAAGGTTGAAAGGTCTTCTCACCTAATTGAATCAAAGATTCAGAGCGATCCTAATGAAATCTAGCTTGGATTTGTAATTGAATGATACCTTTCCATGGATAATGACTTAGCTTGGATTGGCAAGATTACGTGCCCTTCCATATATAATAAGATCAAATAAGAAATGACTATTCCGTGGGATTTATGCTTAGCACCAAGAGAATATTAAGATGGAAGCTCTCCCGTTAGTAGAGGTCGGGTTTCTAGAAGCAATCTTCTTATCCCTTACATATGTGCCCCCATAGGGTTATTGTCTAGATATATATTAGCTAGTGGATTCACCTAAGCTAGAAGTTCATGGTCCTTACCATTGCAAGTTAAACAACCCATTTTGGTGTGGGAGACACCGGCGAATCATGTTATAGATCACATGGTCTCTATGTATATTAAGGCTACTTCCCACAATAATAATGAACTAAGGTTACTTCAAGAAGTATCTCATATATATTCAAAGGTTTTAATGATGTTAGCTTGCATTGACCCTATTTTATGACTTATGTTTTCTAACCCTTTATATCATGTTTTAGCTTAGTCAATTGCATGTCATGAAATGTCCCTTTTTAGCATGATTCAAATGTTTTATGTATAGCTATCATACTTGGTACTTTGTTTTTTACTAACGCATACTCTTGCCTACATTTCCCCAAATGTAGGGTCCGATAGTCAAGGTCATCATTTTCGTGGCTAGTGGTTGACTTCGAGGTTCTCGAGCTTTGGTGAGTCCTCATGCTTCGAGGATGGAGTTTCATTGTTCTTAGTTCTTTCTTATATTTCAGTTTTGGACATGATGTATGGTCTAGGCCCAATTTTATTCCATTGTATTAGATGGCTATTGAGACAACTAGTTTTAGACTTC
Organism: Solanum etuberosum; assembly: GCA_029582245.1. NCBI lineage: Eukaryota > Viridiplantae > Streptophyta > Magnoliopsida > Solanales > Solanaceae > Solanum > Solanum etuberosum. The sequence goes on from JAJONR010000345.1 coordinate 100,034, forward strand.
CTCTTTACTTTTATACAACTTTTGGATTTGAAATGTTGTCCTTACTTCTTTTGTTCTATTTCTTATGTTATGAATGTTGAGTGGCTTGTATGGGGCCTCTCGGGGTCCTGTACTCCATGTTACATCTAGGGTGTACCCCTGGGTCGTGAAAGTATACTTTCTTTACTTTTTGTGATGGGTGGCTAAAACCCCAAGATCTAAGGGTGCTCTAATGGGGTTGGGTGTTAATTCAATGTAATGGGTATTGTTCTTTGCTCTGTTTTTTGTTGTTCATGCATGAATTTGGTCTAATTATCATGGGGTTAACTTAAGGGTTAAGGTTGAAAAGTTAATTCCTACTTTCGATCTCCGGTTGATGCTCGAAAGAGATTAATTAGAGTGGGTAATTATATCAATACTAGAAATTTAGGTTTAATGTCCTTGAATTTCTTGAAAGAGAGGTTATGGGTCGAATTTAATTGCCCTATTCTTGAAAAAGGGAATAGAGTAAGGTAATGGGTTGTTTAGAATTGGAATTAGATGAGATCTAAAGGAGATTCTAGGCATAAATACTTTGAGATCGAAAGATGATTAGTGTCATTGAAGATGACTTAGTCTATTCATGTATGCATATAACTATAGAGTAGCATATGTACTCCTATATGACATTGATATCCAATCCCCGCACTCCTGAATTGTTTGTTAAATCTTGATTTTATTTGAATTTTGGATTAATTGCGATAACTGACAACAAGGCTTTAGATTAAGTTGGTGGTACCATCCACCCAATTGTTATTACTATTCCAAATGAGCTAATTTAAAATTCAAATATCTCGATAAATAATTCTCCATGATATACCATTACATGTGGGATTCGACCCTGAATTTTCGTTGGGTTTTTACTAACTACGATCGCTCACTCTTTTAATTATTTTAGAGGTTATTTGAACGTTATCAAAAATGACACCGCAGCCAGGGACTTGTAGTTGCAAATTATAATTGAGAAGTTAGATTTTAATTTTGTTTATTTGTAGTAGAGTTGTTGTTTTGTGTTGTTGTTAGCAGATTTGCAGGTTTACAAGATGAGTGACCATGGGAGTGACAATGATAGTCACTATGGTCAAAATAACAATTTGCGTGACTGGAATGACCTGCCCGTTAATATCGTTCAAAGCATAGGAGCAATCTGAATATCTCTTACAGCCGGGAGGGCAGTGTTTCACGGTATTGGAAGTATGATCCAATTGCTCCAGAAATAAATTTTTGGAGGTCTAGCTCATGAGGATCCCTATGAACACCTTATGAATTTCAAGGAGGCATGTGGACCCTTTGAGTTCAAAAACATCTCCCAAGAATCCGTAAGGTTGAGACTATTTCGATTCTCTATAATGGGAAAAGCTACGAGATGGTTGGCAAAATCGCCAAATAATTCTATTACTTAGTGGGATGAGCTAACTAAGGTGTTCTTGGAATGATTATTTCCACCCTAAAAATGGTTAACTTCATCTCCAAATCCAAAATTTCAAAAGTCTTGGAGGTGAGCCCTTGCATGAAACATGGCTGAGGTTCAAGAAGTTACTCTTCCAATGTCCAACGCATGGCGTTCCAGACAGTTTGTTGTTGCAATACTTTTATTGAAACCTTGATTCAGTCAATAAAAGTGTGACTGGTCAATTAGTCCATGGTGGATTGATGAGAAAACTGTATGAGGTAGCTGCATTGTCGTTAGATGATATGACTAAGGTCAACCGAGCATGGCAAACTAGGGAGGACCAATCACCCTTTCTATAAGTGAGTTTGAGCAAAGAACAAATCAAAGGGACCATGAAAGAGATAAAACCATGGCCAAAATGATGACCCAAATTGATTTGTTGTCCAAACATGTCATGGGAGGTGAAACTAAGTCATAGAATGTGATTCGAACTAACAGCGATGATGCCATATTTAAGGCATTATATAATGAAGAGGTTCGGTACTTAGGAAATCAAGTGGGGGGGGGGGTTCTCATAATAATTATCAACATCAAGGTGGAACCAAGGTTGGAACAATGATAGAGATAGTGGTTTGGAAGATTGGAGGGGTTGACATTACTTAGATAGGGAGGTGGACAGAGAAAGATACGTACCTTCCCATGACCGTCCACGCCCAAAAGATCCAGCTGGTTTAGAAGGATGTTGGACGGAAGACATGCTTGTAAGGATCTACAACAAGGTTGAAGGATCCGATAAGGTGTTGACGGATTTGAAAAATGACTTCTCCACTTTAACCCAAATGGTGACTTCACATTCAGTTTGGATCAAGCAGTCGGAGACCCAACTGGGTCAAATTTTCACACATATAAATCCAAGGCAAAAGGAACTTTTCCTAGTGATACCATCCCAAATGTCACGAACCAGGGGTACACCCTAGATGTAACATGGTGTAAAGGACCTCGAGAGGCCCCACATAAGACACTTAGCATTCATAACATAAGAAATAGAAAAAAGAAATAAAGACAACATTTCAAGTCCAAAGGTTTTATAAAAGCAAAGCGGAAGTCTAAACACTTGTCTCAATAGCTATCTAATACAATAGAATGAAATTGGGCCTAGCCCATACATCATGTCCAAAACTGAAAGTAATGAAGAAAACTGAAAACAATGAAAATTCATCCTCGAAGCATGAGGACTCAACAAAGCTCGGGATCTCTCAAGTCAACTTCTAGCCATAAAACTGGAACCCTGACTGTCGGACCCTACATTTTGGGAAATGTAGGCAAGAGTATGCGTTAGTACAAAATATGTACCAAGTATGATAGCCATGCACGTAAACATTTAAATCATGCTAAAATAGGACATTTTCATGAACATGCATTGATCAAGATAAAACATGAAACTTGAGAGTTAGAAAACCTAAGTCATAAAGACACACCCGAAATGAACTTACTCCTCTTTGCCCTAGCATCGGAAACCATTGTGGGAGCATATCGAGTAAATTGTGTGAACTTCAAAGAATATTCCTTCACACTCATACTCCCTTGACGAAGGTTGATGAACTCAAGTACCTTTGCCTCCCTCATCTCAAGGGTAAAGAACCTATCAAGGAAAGCAACTTTGAACTTTTCCCAATCGAGAGGACCCGCATTTTCCAGTCTCCCTTCTTTCCATTGATTGAACCAAATTTGAGCAACACCCTTAAGTTGATAAGCGGCCAACTCCGCCTTTTCCACCGGTGTAACTCCCATGATCATCAGCACCTTGTAAACTTCATCAATGAAATCTTGGGGATCTTCCTCAACCTTAGAACCATGAAACTCCGAAGGATTCATCCTAGTGAAGTCCCTCACTCTAGATGTCGTCGTACCCACATTTGGGTTTACAGGAACCACAACCTCTCTATTGGCTTGGGCCATCACGGCTTGAGCCAACACTTGAAAAGTAGCCCTAATGTCTGCATTAGTCACTTGCTCAGTCAAAGGGTCAAACGGAGCTTGAGAAGCTTGAGAAGGAGCTTCTTGTTATTCTGCCTCACATTTCCTCTAGCATAAGCTCTTCCAGTAGCCATCTCCTGTAAAGCATCGGGCAAGGATTAGGAGAGAGTCCTTATAGAGTTTAACTCTATCACATGACTTTAGAGTAATGAAAAAAGTGGAGTTTCCTAATCATCTTGTAGCTTCTTATTCATAAATGTGTCACGCTTCACACTCATGAACAAGACTCTACTCAACGTGGCTTATGAGACATCCTAGAACCATTCTAAACCTTGTGCTCTGATTACCAAGTTTGTCATGACCCAAGGGTACACCCTAGATGTAACATGGCGTATAGGACCCCGAGAGGCCCCACACAAGCCACTTAGCATTCATATCATAAGACATAGAACAAAGGAAATAAAGAAAATATTACAAGTCCAATAGTTTTATAAAAGCAAAGCGGTAGTCTAAACATTTGTCTCAATATCCATCTAATACAATAGAATGAAATTGGGGCTAGCCCATACATCATGTCCAAAACTGAAAGTAAAGAAGAAAACTAAAAACAATGAAAATCCATCCTCGAAGCATGAGGACTCACCAAAGCTCGGGATCTCTCAAGTCAAACTCTAGCCATGAAACTGGGAACCCTGACTATCAGACCCTACATTTGGGGAAATGTAGGCAAGAGTATGCGTTAGTATAAAATATGTACCAAGTATGATAGCCATGCATATAAACATTTAAATCATTCTAAAATAGGACATTTTAATGAACATGCAATGATTAAGCTAAAACATGAAACTTGAAAGTTAGAAAACATGTCATAAAACCATGATCAATACAAGTGAACATCATCTTAAATCGTACTTATGATACTCCCTTGGAGTAAACCTTTTTAATCATATAATTACTTGTTTGTGAGAAGTAGCCTTAACCGACATATAAGACCATGTGAGCTAGCAACATGGAATCTAGTGTCTACCCCACACCGAAAAGGGGTGTCCTACTTGCCACGGTAAGGCCCATGAACTTCTAGCTATTGTGGATCCACTAGCTAATGTCTATCTAGAAAATCCTATATTGGCACATAGTTATGAGACACAGGTAATCACAACTTGTCCACTTAGTTCTAAGCTTAACTTCCATGGAATAGTTGTTATTCATATTCACCTTAGCTCTTAGAGGAACATGGGTAATCGCCTATTCTCCTTACATCATGTTACATAGGTAATCACCTCTTGTCTTTCAATTAGAGAGCATGGGTAATCACCTCTTGCCTCATCATTAGAATAGCTTCTTGTAACACCCCGAATTCAAAAAAGGGCAAAGTAACAATTTTCAAGAGTTGCAGGTGCCAGCCGACCGAGGCCACCCACGGCCTGTGGATGGGACAATGGACCGTAGGTGTGGTCCGTGGTTGGCCACCCCAACTCAATCCCAAAGATCCAGAACCACGACCTGACCAACAGACCGTCAGTCAGACCACAGGCCGTGGTCGAGGGTCTGTAGGTCAGGACCCCAAAAACCAACTCTTTGATCCAGACGACGGACTAACAGGATGGGCTGCAGGTCAGACCACGGTCCGTCGATCAGGGTCCGTGGGTCATGAGTCGGCAGTTATTTTCAAGGGTATTTGGCTCTTTTCCTAATTAGTCTAATCTAATACTATATCGTTTTACCATTCACTAAGACCCCTATATAAGTATTTTAACCCCCATAATTTCCCAATAAAAATCACTCTCAAAATCACCAAAAGAAATCAAGTTTTTTCTCTCCCAAGGATATTTCTCTGTCTAGAAGCTTGAAGAAGAAGATTCAACCTAGTGTTTCAAGTCAAGTCTCCATTCCTCCATTGAAGATAAGCAATTGGCTTTGAGGTATGATAGTTTTCATCCATGGATTCCTTCCGTTCATGGAGTTCTCAAATTCTCCTATTTCCAAAGTAATAAATCCCCAATTGAGTTAGGGTTTTCTTCAATTGTCATGGGTTCTCTTGATTATTGATTTAAATAATTGAATTATGATCTCTTATGCATGAATTGATGAAATACTATGATTTTATGATGATTTCCCCCATGAACCCATGTAATCCCCATGTTTTCAAGTTATGATCATATGATGTGGGATTTTGATTAAGAAGGAAGAGTTTTATGAAATCAAGCATGTATTAGTAGAATTACATGAATTTATGATGAAATCCATATCTAACCCATCTTTTCTAAATGATGATAATTGAAAGTGGGTTTTGAACCTTGAAAGGTAAATTATGGAATTATGCATGTTCTTATGAAATTTATGTATATGTTTTAAGGATGCTTCGAGAGTGAAGTATCAATGATGATGTTGTTGTTGTGTTTTTGAAAGGATTTTTCATATACACAAAAAAGTATGATTGTGAAAGGTTTTCTCACATAGTAAGGGTTCTAAGGTTGAAAGGTTTTCTTACCTAATTGAAATAAAGATTAAGAGCTATCCTAATAAAACCTAGCTTGGATTGGTTATTTAATGCTACCTTTCCATGGATAATGACTTCGCTTGGATTGGTAAGATGACGTGCCCTTCCAGGGATAATAAGACCAAATAAGAAATGACTATTCCGTGGGATTTATGCTTAGCACCAAGAGGATATTGAGATTGAAGCTCTCCCGTTAGTAGAAGTCGGATTTCTAGAAGCAATCTCCTTATCCCTTACCTATGTGTCCCCATAAGATGATTGTCTAGATAGACATTAGCTAGTGGATCCACCTAAGCTACCAGTTCATGGTCCTTACCTAGGCAAGTAGGACAACCATTTTCGGTGTGGGAGACATCGGGGGATCATGTTATAGCTCACATGGTCTCTATGCCGGTTAAGGCTAATTGCCACAATAATAATAAACTAAGGTTACTTCAAGCAGTATCTCACATGTCTTCAAAGGTTTTAATGATGTTAGATTGCATGGACCATGTTTTATTACTTATGTTTTCTAACCCTTGTATATCATGTTTTAGCTTGGTCAATTGCATGTCATGAAATGTACCTTTTCGCATGATTTAAATGTTTTATGCATAACTATCATACTTGAGACATTGTTTTGTACTAACACATACTCTTGCCTACATTTCCCTAAATGTAGTGTCCAACAGTCACGATCATCAGTTTCGTGGCTAGTGGTTCATTACGAGGTTTCCGAGCTTTGGTGAGTCCTCATACTTCGAGGACAGACTTTCATTGTTCTTAGCTCTTTCTTATATTTCAATTTTGGACATGATGTATGGGCTAGGCCAAATTTCATTCGATTGTATTAGATGGCTATTGAGATAAGTGTTTTAGACTTCCGCTTTACTTTTATAAAACTTTTGGACTCGAAATGTTGTCTTTACTAGTGTTGTTTTATTTCTTATGTTATGAATGCTAAGTGGCTTGTATGGAGCCTCTCGGGTTCCTATACGCCATGTTACATCTAGAGTGTACCCCTGGGTCCTGACGCTTCTTAGCATTGATTCATTTTAGGTGAGAAAGCCTTTCAACCCTAAGAACCCTTATCATGCAAGAAACCTTTCACAATTCATGATTACATGTGTATATGAGAAATCCTTTCAACAACACAACCATAAAAACATCATTGATACTTTACTCTCAAATCATCCTTAAAATATTTACATAAACTTCATAAAAACATGCATAATTTCATAATTCACCCTTTCAAGGTTCAAAGCCCAATTTCGATCATCAATGTCTAGAAAAAATGGGTTAGACATGGGCTCATGGAAATTCATTACAAATTCATGTAATTCTATCAATTCATGATTGATTTTATATAATATTCTTTCATAATCCAAAACCCGCATCATATGATCATAACTTTGTAAACATGGGGATTATATGGGTTTATGGGCAATCATCATAAAAACATGAAATTAACTCAATTCATACATAAGAGATTATAAATCCATCAATTAAATAAATTATCAAGAGAACCCACAACATAGAAGATAAACCCTAACTCAATTGGGGATTTCTATCTTTGAAAATAGGAGAATTTGGGAACTCCATGAATGGAAGGAATCCATGGATGAAAACTATCATACCTCAATGCCAATTTCTTAACTTCAATGGAGGAATGGAGACTTGACTTGCAAACCCTAGCTTGGACCCTTCTTCTTCAAGTTTTCTAGAGAGAGAAATATTTGGGAGGAGGAACTTGATTTCTTTTGGTGAATTTAAGAGAATGACTCTCAATGGGAAAATTTTAGAGTTAAAACACTTATATAGGGGTTTTGGTGAAGGGTAAAACGGCATACTATTAGTCTTAACTAATTAGGAAAAGACCCGACTGCCCCTAGAGAAATAACTGCCGCCAATAATGACGGGCCAGGCCGACGGACCATGGTTTGACCGATGGTCCATCTTGCACTTCCGTCGACTGGCGTCAGAAACTAGAAATTAGGCCCTGGACCACGGACCTCATCCACGGACTGTGGACCCAACGATGGTCTATTGGTCCAGGCCATGGTACCAACCTTCTAAGTAATTTTGGATGGACAATCCACGAACCAGTCCCACAGTCCGTGGCTCACTTCCCGGGCCGTGGTTGAGCTCCGTCAGATGGCACCAGAAACTTCTGAAAACTGCTATTTTGCCCATTATTGAATCCTAGGTGTCACACCAAACCCCAAAAATGATTGTTCAAGTTTGAGGATTATGTCGTGCTATGACGTAAAATAAGGCACTTCTTGGGAGGCAACTCAAGTCTTTACTTTTGTTTTTATTTTTTTTGAATGACGTGCGTTGTAAGTGTTGGTTGTGAAGATCTTGAAAGATAAATAAGGGTAGATTGGGTGAGGCCAAACAAAAATATAAATGCACCGAAAGCATTAAGCAAATTACTTCTTGCTTGCCTTTTGACCTGAAATTGGTGAAAAAGTGCACTGTCAAGATCGGCGACTAGAGCTCCAAAGGGTGATCCGCTGAAATGCACTAAGCGGACTCCATCGGGTTCGCCAAATTAACTTTCATGTTTGGTCATTGTTCAGCCATGTTCGACATGCTTAAGCTCTAGACGGCGATACGCTGAACAAGTTCGACAATGTTAGTGAGTGCACCAAACGACCCTGGTATAAAAAGCCTCAGGGTTGTTTGAAATTCAAAAATCAAAACCCTTTGATTTTTTGGAGCCTTTCGATTCCCCTCTCTTACATTGTGCATTTTTGATTGATTTTATGCTTCGTGTGAGTGTATTGTAAGTGCTAGGAGTGCATTTAATTGGATCTCGAGTCAACCCACCTCAATTACTAAATTTCGTTCTTATTTTTTGCTTGAAGGTTGGTGTTTTGACTTCTTGTTGATAATTTTGAGTTTAGATTGCATATAGGGTGTTCGCTTGAGCCCTTTAATGGAGATTAAGCAATAAATTTTATTGTGTAGCATCATATTGTTTATTTTGAACTGTACCTATGTGATGTTGACTGAGAATGCTTTTATATATTGTGAACCGTGATTATGTTTGTTAGAATGCTGGATTGAGTTGATATACTTGATGGTTCTGTGCTTAATTTAATGTGATTGAAGTTTGAGTAGCTTAATGTTGACCCATTGTCACGACCCAGGGCCACCCCCTAGATGTGATATAGCATACAAGATCCTGAGAGGCCTCATATAAGCAACTTAGCTTTCATAGTCAAGATAATAGAAATCAGTAAGATTTAAAACATTATTTCAAGATAACCAAAACTTTATAAGCAAAGCGGAAGTCTAAACACTTGTCTCAATAACCATCTAATAGAATAGAATCTCGGGAAGTAGCCCGTACAACATTGTTCAAAACTCAAAATGAAAAGAACATAAGGAAAGTAGTGGCTGAATCCCCGGATGTACGAGGACCCACCAATCTTCTACTTTTCTTCTACTATGGATCCGAGCCACGGAGGTGAGAATCGGGAACGTCGGACCCTACATTTAGATAAGAAATGTAGGCAAGAGTATGCATTAGTAAAAATATGTACTAAATATTATAGCATGCATAAACATAACATAAGAGTTAGACAACATCAGTCATAAAGCATAATCAATGCCCATAATAGATCATCAATTCATATAAGGAGTACTTCTTGAAATAACATCAATTCATCCTTAGTCAAGACATGGGTAACCACCTCTGGTCTTACTTATCATGGAAGACAAACTCAAGCAACAATCCAAGCTCATCACCTATCATAAGATATTATAGCTTATCTCTTAAGGACATGGGGAATCGCCTATTGTCTTCTTACAAAGGATAATGGGTAATCGCCTCTTGCCCTTTTTACTTTCGGATCATGGGTAATCGCCTCTAGTCCGACTTTCATTATAGGAATGTCGGTAATCACCTCTTATCCTTTTCATTTAGAGGTCATAGGTAATCACCTCTAACCTCATCATTTTCATAGTTCTGTAGGTTAGATTCATTTTAGGTGAGAAGTCCTTCCAACCTAGAATCATTCAATGTGAGAAAGCCTTTCACATTCATACATAAGAAATCATGGGTAAAATCCCTTCCACAATAATCACATCAATAATCAACAATTAATAATATATGCTTCAGTCTCAAAGCAATTCATTTCATAAATCATCACATATGCTTCAATCTCAAAGAAATTCATATCATAAATCATCACATATGCTTCAATCTCAAGCAATTCATGGTGTATCTTATTTATCCTATAAGAATACACATAAATCCATAAATTCTCCTTTCATAGAGTAAAACCCATTTTATATCAATTTCTTCTTAGAAACATGGGTTAAGTGTAGGTACATGGAATTTCATCATAAAAGCAAGAAATCCTCTCAATTCATGCATAATCAATCATAATTCAATCAATTGAATCAACATTCATAAAGACCCACAACTTGGAAGAAAATCCTAACTCAAATTGGGGAATTTATACTTTTCAAATTGGAGAACTTAGGGGATCCATGAATGCAAGGGTTCCATGGATGAAAAGCTATCATACCTTGCTATCAAAGCCCAAAAGCAATTTAAGCATGGAGACTTGACCTTGAACCCTAGCTTGAATCTTCTTCTTCAAACTTCTAGAGAGAGAAATATTTTGGAGAGGAAGAACTCATCTTCTTTTGGTAAATTTAAGAGAATGACTTGAATGGGTATGTTTTGGGGTTAAAATCACTTATATAGGGGTCCCAGGCATGGGTAAAACGACATAGTATCAATATAAAATGATTAGGAAAAGACCCCACTGCACCTGAACTTACAGTTGACTAAACCCCCACACGCCACCCCTCTTGAGCCGTCAAGGACCACATGGACCGTGGTGGCAGCTGTGGTCCTTCACCAGTGGCTTGGAAGAACTCCCCAAGCCCCCCCCCCCTTCCTTCACGACCCACTCCACGAGCCGTCAAGTGGCTCGTGTGGAGGGTCACTCTTAAGGCAGCTACTATCTCCCCTTTCACGGGCTTCACCATGCGTCGTGGTGCTCACCACGAGCCGTCTAGGTGATCGTGGGAGGGGATCCCTCTTTGGCTCAAGACTGTGAGCCTCCACAAGCTAGACCACACCTCGGGGTGCCCTTCATAGCTCGTCTCAGCCTTCATGAAGGGTGCCCAGGCTCATTCTTTGGCCTGCGACCTCACATTTGGTCCTTTGCTTAGCCTACTAGATTCTGAGGTGTTACATTATCTCCCCCTTGGGAACATTCGTCCTCTAATGGAATTCTAGACATCAAATGGAGACAAGAATTCTATCCTATCAACCCATTATATATGAAATCACATAAATGCACATATCCGAGGAGGAAACATCAACTCCAAGCTAAAACATGTTCAACATAACATCTCATGAAGTCTATATGCAAGTCATACTCAATGCACAATAACTTGAGGAAAATCAATCATGTAAACCCATTTTCATTAAAAAAAATAAGCTTTTCATGATCATGCATAAAATAAAGAATCATGGGAATATCTAAGTCAGATGACACCAAAACAATGAGTAAACCATGAGAAACTCATTAACTCAAGCTAAAGTAGGGGTAGAAGGAAAAAGATGAAGATAGCAAGACATCATATCGGCCTCGGCCTCCCAAGTAGCACCCTCAACTAACTAATTCCTCTAAAAAACCTTTACGGAAGCAACTTCCTTGTTTCTCAACCTCTTAACTTGCTGGTCTAAAATCTCTACCGGAACATCCTCATAAGAAAGATTCTCATCAACTCCCAAACCTTCTAAGGGAACTATGGTTGTCGGATCTCCAACACAGTTTTTCAACAAAGAGACATGGAAAACATGATGCACTGATGCCAAATCATTAGGCAACTCAAACTCATAAGCAACCTTACCAACACGCCTCAAAATCTTATATGGACCCACATAACGGGGACTAAGCTTTCCTTTCTTCCCAAATCTCATTACACCCTTCATAGGTGAGATTTTCGAGTAGACCCAATCGTTAACATCAAACTCTAGGTCTCTTCTTCTAACATCGGCATAGGACTTTTGTCAACTTTGGGCTGTTCTCAACCTTTTTCTAATAAGTCGGACTTTCTCCATAGCCTCATGAACAAACTCGGGTCCTATCAAGGCAACTTCACCCACCTCAAACCAACCTATAAGAGATCTACACCTCCTACCATAGAGAGCCTCAAATGGAGCAATACCAATACTGGAGTGATAGCTATTATTATAGGCAAACTCAATTTAAGGCAAGTGATCATCCCAATTACCCTTAAAATGAATGACACAACCTCTCATCATATCCTCCAAAGTTTGGATAGTACGCTCCGCTTGCCCATCGGTTTGTGGATGAAAAGTCGTGCTAAGCTTAACACGAGTACCTAGACCCTTTTGGAAAGATTTCCAAAACTGCAAAGTGAATTGGGTACCTCGATCAAAGATAATGGACAAGGGCACTCCATCAAACCTTACCATTTCCCTCAAATACAACTTAGCATAATGTTTCGCTAAATAAGAAACTTTGACGGGAATGAAATAAGCCGATTTTGTCATTCGGTCTACTATAACCCAAATTGAATTATATTGTTAGCGGGTACGAGGCAACCCTACTATGAAGTCCATATTCAAATCTTCCCACTTCCAAGTAGGAATACTAATGTCTTGGGATAAAACTCCCAGTTTTTTATGTTCAACTTTCACTTGTTGACAATCAAACTTTCACGTGTTGACAATTAGTACAGTTAGCCACAAATTCCGCAATATCCTTCTTCATCCCATTCCACCAATAGACCTCCCGCAAATCATGGTACATCTTGGTGGCTCCCGGGTGAATGGAGTATCGTGAACTATGGGCTTCTGATAGAATCTGCTCCCTCAAGTCACCAACATTGGGGACACACAAATGACCTTGATAACGAAGCACACCACCTCCCCCTTGGGAGAAAGCCTCAACGAACTTTCTAAGCACCGCTTCTTTCAATTCTACTAAGGTCAGATCAAGACATTTCTTGGCTTTCACATCCGTCACAAAAGATGATTATGAACCATTTTAAACCACAACAACACCCTTGGTGGAGTCCATTAACCGAACACCCAATCGGGCCAATCTATGTAAGCCCCGTACCAATTCACTTTTACCCTCTTCTATATGGGCAACACTACCCATTGATAATCAGCTAAGAGAATCCGCCACTACATTTGTCTTACCGGGGTGATAGAGAACACTCATATCATAATCCTTAGGTAACTCAGGCCACCTTCTTTGGTGAAGATTTAGATCTTTCTGATTAAACACATATTGTAAACTCTTATGGTCGGTGAAAACATCTACATGAACACCATACAAGTAGTGCCTCCAAATCTTTAAGGCAAAAACAATCGCCGTTAGTTCAAGATCATGGGTGGGATAATTCTTCTCATAGACCTTAAGTTGCCTTGAAGCATAGGCAATAACCTTACCATATTGCATAAGTACACATCCTAACCCAATTCTCGAGGCATCACAATAAATAACAAAACCATCCGTCCCTTCCGGTAAAGTCAACATCGGAGCGGAAAAAAGTCTATCCTTCAACTACTGAAAATTCTTCTCACATGCTTCGGACCATATGAACTTGGCCTTCTTTTGAGTCAATGCCGTCAATGGAGAGGTAATCGAAGAAAACCCCTCAACAAACCTTCTGTAATAACCAGCCAAACCCATGAAACTTCTAATATTCGAAGGGGATAGAGGTCTAGGATAACTCTTGACCGCATTCGTCTTCGTAGGATCTACCTCAATACCCTTACATGAAACAATATGACCAAGAAAAGCCACAGAACTTAGCCAAAACTCACATTTGCTAAACTTTGCAAAAAGTTGTTGGTCCTTGAGAATTTGCAACACAACCCTCAAATGATTGATGTGATCATTCTCACTTCTCGAATAAATCACTATATCATCAATGAACACAATTACGAATATGTCAAGATATTGTCTAAACACCATATTCATCAAATCCATAAAGGCGGCTGGAGCATTATTCAAACCAAAAGACATTACTAAAAACTCATAATGACCATACCGAGTTCTAAAAGCCGTCTTCGAAATATCATTTTCCTTCACCCTCAATTGGTGATAACCCGACCAGAGGTCAATCTTGGAAAAGTAACTAGCTCCTTGGAGTTGGTCAAATAAATCATCTATCCTTGGAAGAGAATACTTATTATTAATGGTCACCTTGTTCAATCGTCGGTAGTCAATACACATACGAAGTGAACCATCCTTCTTTTTAACAAACAAAACTGGAGCACCCTATGGAGAGATACTCGGTCGGATGAAACCCTTATCCAACAAGTCTTTCAATTTCTCATTTAATTCCTTAAGTTCTAACAGAGCCATTCGATAAGGAGGAATAGAGATTGGCTGCGTATCGGTAAGAAGGTCAATACCGAAGTCTATTTCCCTTTCTGGAGGAATACCGGGTAGATCATCTGGGAACACTTCCAGAAACTCATTAGCAACGGGGACCGACTAAAGAGTAGGGGTTTCGGAATCCATATCCCCCACCCTAACTAGATGGTACATGTAACCCTTAGAAATCATCTTCCTAGCTTTAAGACAAGAGATAAACTGAACCTTAGGTATAGAATTTCCCCCGTTCCACTCTAGGATAGGCTCATCTGGAAATTGAAACTTGACTACACGGGTTCTACAATCAATAGAAGCATAACATGAATGCAACCAATTCATCCCAAGGATAACATCAAAATCTAGCATATCAAGCTCTACCAAATCAACAAGAGTAACTCTATGGGACAAGGAGACGGGACACTTTCTATAGACATTCTTAGCCACAATAGAATCACCAATAGGAGTAGAGATAGAAAAAGAATCTAACAACACATCAAGAAGCACATCAAACCTCATAGCCACATTTGGAGGCACAAAAGACAAGGTAGAACCGGGATCAAGTAAAGCATCAAAATCAAGTTGAAAGACTTTCAACATACCGGTAACCACATTGGGAGAACCCTCTTATTCACCATGAGTCTGAAGTGCATAGAACCTATTCTGTTTGGGAGAATTTGAAAGCGAACCACATGGACCGGATGAAGGATAGGGTTGAGCCCTACAACGATTATCTTCTTCATTCTTTGCAGCTGAAGGACAATCTCTTATCTTGTGGTCGGTCTTACCACAACCCAAACAAGCATTGGAACCCGCTAGACATTTTCCCTCGTGCTTCCTTCCACACTTAGTACAAGTAGGCAATAAGGATACACTACCATTTCCTCTTTGAGGCTTAGGCTTAGACATCCTATCTTTGTTGAACTTAGGAGCATTGGAGGAACCTTGACCAGAAAATCTTTGTCGAAACCTAGGACGACCATGTCCATCGGACCTTGCATTAGAGAAATTACCATCACCAGTTTTAGCCCACTTTGTCTCCCTAGACCTCTCCTTAAGTTTCTCCTCTTCAATCTGTTAGGCATGAACGATGAGATGAGAAATATCCATGTCATTAATGAGCATGGCAGTATGGCATTCTTTAACCATAATTTTAGACACACCCGAAATGAACTTGCTCATCCTTGCCCTAGAGTCGACAATTATAGAGAGAGTATGTAACACCCCAACAACTAGTAGGCTAAACTAGATTTTAGTGTGCAGGTTCAAGCCAAGGAAAAGGGCAAGGCCAAGGAGAAGGGACCAAGGTTGTCCAAGCTTCCCCAAGCACTGCCTCACCCTTCACGACCACCACCATGGCCAGTGGTGGGGACCACAGCCCATGGTGGCTAGGCAGTAGCTCCCCAAGGTCTGCCCAAAGTTGGCTCACCTTCACCAGCCACTGCACGGCCAGTGATGAAGACCACGGCCTGTGGGAAGGCTCGTGGTGATGCCTTCAACTTTTGGAGGCCAAGACAAGGTGGCCTAGCCACTGGTCCATGACCATGAGCAGGACCATGGCCAGTGGTGAGTACCACGGCTCGTGGTGCCTCTCGTGAGACCTGGAAAGTGGGCTGCCAAATGAGGGTAAATTAGGACTTTCTGGTTTAAGTTTGATTTAGGTGACGTAATTTTGGCTAAGACTAGTACCCCTATATAAGTGATTTTAACCCTTTAAACTCACCATTCAACACATTATTTCCAAAACCTCAAAAGAATCCCAAAGTTCTCCCTCTCAAATATTTTTCTCTCTAGAACTTGAAGAAGAAGATAGAGTTTGAAGCTAGGATCAAGGTCAAGCCTAAAATCCTCAAGCTTTTGTGGGCTTTGTGATTAAGGTATTATAGCTTTTCATCCATGGAGTTCCCTTGTTTTCCCTAATTGTGAAGATGAAATCTCCAATTTGAGTTAGGGTTTCTTCCAATGTTGTGGGTATTGAAGAATGTTGATCCAATTGAGTGGATAATGATTGTTTATGATTGAATTGATAGTAAATCATGTTTTTAGGATGAAATTACATGTACCCATGCCTAACCTAGGTCTAGAAAGATGAAATTGATGTAAATGGATTTTATGCCATGAAAGGGAAAATTGAGGATTTAGAGATAATCTGTTAGGATTAATGATATATGTTGTAGATTTCTTGAGAGTAAAGCATATAGACATGAATTGAATGAGATTAAAGTGTACATGACAAATTATCCTTAGTAGTGCTTGAGATTGAATCTATATAATGATATATGATTAGAATTGCTTAAGAGTGAAGCATGTGATTAGAATGTCTTAAGATCTAGGCATATGTGATGATTATGAGAAGTATTGCTTTGAGATTTAAGCATGTAGTTATGAATGTTGATTGTTAGGACTTTGAGAGTAAAGATAATATGATAAATTATGATTGTTAAGCCTTTGAGAGTAAAGCTTAAATGAGAATGGTAGACTATTAGATAGAATTGTTGTGGAAAGGCTTTACCCACATGATCCACCTTATAAATGTAGGAATGCATGAATGTGAAAGGTTTTCTCACATAGAATGATTCTATGTTTAAAGGTTTGCTCACCTAAAATGAATCAAAGCGTGTTTAATTATGATAGCTTGAAGTTGTGATATGCGATCCCTTCATGAATAGCTTGACATGGTAAGACAAGACCATGCATGGTAGCTTGAGTAAGAGATCTCATGGATAGCCTTGGATTGAGAAATTGTCCCCTTCCAAAGGTTAGCTTGAACTAGCATAATAGAATGCTTGCATGATAGCATGACTTGGTGAGGCCAAACCATTTCATTGGTATCTTGGATTGAGCAATAGTACCCTTCCTTGAGTATCTTGGACTTGCATGATAGTATTCTTTCCATGATAGCTTGGTCTAGCATGATGAGGTGCTTTTCCTCGATAGCCTTGAATTGGTAAATTGTAACCATTCATGTGTGATCAATTGGCTGGGATTACTAAAGAAGTACTCTTCCATGAATCGTAGAGATAGCTAAAGAGGGACTAGTCCCTAATCAAGGTAGCATGTTTATGATAAATCAAGGTTACTACAAGGAAGTATCGTGAGTATGTTTTAATATGAGATTTGCTTATATGATATATGATTAGCTTGGATTGTTGTTAGAGTTTCCTTCCTTGATATATATGACTAGATGTGGATGACCCAAGTCCTAACTAAGGATAAGTTGAGGTTACTTGAGAAGTGTTCCTCTTATATTATGATGATCTATGTGCATTGATTATGCCTATGACTATGTTGTTATCTCTTATGCTTATAGCTTATGTCTTATGTTGACTAATTCTTATGTTATGCTCTTGATGATGTTTATGCTAACTATCATATTTAGTATATTTTTGTACTAACGCATACTTTTGCCTACATTCTTATCAAATGTAGAGTCCGGCGATATTGAGTTCCATCCCCGTGGCTAGGATCTTAGTAGAAGCAAGGGTTAAAGTTTTGGTGAGTCCTCATAGTATTCAAGGAGATAGACACCATGTTCTTATGTCATTCATTTTATCTTTAGAACTATTGTATAGGCTGCGTCCAAAAGATATTCATGTTTTAGATTGTTTGAGATAAGTGTATTAGACTTCCGCTCATTTTATAAAAGATTTGATGCTATGGAAAATGTTTTAAAGTTTTGCTAAATTCTATTATCATATGTTATGAAAGCTAAGTGGCTTATATGAGGCCTCTTGGGGTCTTGTATGTCATGTTACGTCTAGGGTGTACCCCTGGGTCGTGACAAACTTAGTAATCAGAGCACAAGGTTTAGAATGGTTTTAGGATGTCTCAAAAACCACGTCTAGTAGATTCTTGTTCATAAGTGTGAAGCGCACCACATTTATGAATGAGTAGCTATTTGATGCTTAGGAAATCTCACTTCTTCATTACTCTAAGTCGTGCAATAGAGTTTAACTCTATAAGGTCTTTCTCCTAATCCTTACACGATGGTCTTCAGGATATGACTATTACAAGGGCTAATGCTAGAAGGAATGAGGAACATAATATGGAACAAGAAGCTCATCCACAAGCTCTGGCTGACCCTATGGCTGAGAATTTAACTAATGCGGAGTTTAGATCAGATTTTCAAGTGTTGTCTCAAGCCGTGACGGCCCAAGCCAATAGGGAGGTTGTAGTCCCCGTGAACCCAAATGTGGGTACGGCGGCTTCAAGAGTGAGGGACTTTACTAGGATGAACCCTCCGAAATTTTATGGGTCAAAGGTTGAGGAAGATCCTCAAGAGTTTATCGATGAGGTCCATAAGGTGTTGGACATTATGGGAGTTACTCCGGTAAAAAGGCGAAATTGGCCGCTTACAAACTTAAGGGGGCTGCTCAAGTGTGGTACAATCAATGGAAAGAAGCAAGGCTGGTAGGAGCAGGTCCCGTAGAGTGGGGAGTGTTTAAATCCCCTTTTCTTGATAGGTTCTTTGAATCGAGATGAGGGAAGCAAAGGTGCATGAGTTCCTTAACCTTCGTCAAGGAAGTATGAGTGTGAAGGAGTATGCTCTAAAGTTCACTCAATTGTCAAAATATGCTCCATCTTTAGTGGCCGACCCTAGGTCCGGAACTAGTAAGTTTATGTCGGGTGTGTCCGATTTGGTAGTGAAAGAATGTCGTACGGCTATGCTTATTAATGACATGGATATTTCTTGTCTTATGACTCATGCCCAACAAATTGAGGAGGAGAAACTAAAAGGGAGGTCTAGGGAGAAAAAGAGGTCTAGGGAGAAAAAGAGGTCTAGGATGGATGATGATAAGTTCTTCTATGATGGGTCCGATGGACTTGGTCGTTCTAGGAATCGACAAAGGTTTTCCGAACAAGGTTCTTCCAATGCTCCTAAGTATAATGAAGATAGGGTGTCTAACCCTAAGCCGCAAGGAATTAGTAGTGAATCCCTATGGCCTACTTGTGTTAGGTGTGGAAAGAGACATGAGGGTAGATGTTTAGCCGGTATAGAGGGTTGCTTTAGTTGTGGTGAAAGTGGTCAAAAAATGATGAATTTTCCTAAGGCAAAGGCTAAGGTAAGAGAGGGCAAGCAAGCTCCTCCTAGTGGTTTGGGTTCCGATGTTCCTAGGCAAAACCGGTTCTATGCACTCCAAGCTAGAGGTGATCAAGAGTGTGCTCCCGATGTGGATCCCGGTATGTTGAAAGCTTCTTAATTGATGTTTGTGCTTTACTAGATTTTGATGTCATCCTTGTGATGGTTTGGTTGCACTCCTATTATGATCCTATTTGATTGTAGAACCCGTGTAGTCAAATTTTTAGTTCCCGAATGAGCCTATCTGAGAGTGGAGGCGGGGGAATCTATGTCACAAGTTTGGGTTATTTCTTGTCTTAAGGATGACTTTCAAGGGTTGCATGTACCACCTAAATAGGGTGAGGGAGATAGATTCAAGTGTTGACCAACTTCAAAGAGTTAGTTACCTTTCTAAGATTGATCTTAGGTCGGGTTAGCACCAAATGAGGGTGAAAGATGATGGTATCCCGAAGATGACTTTTAGAACCCGGTATGGTCATTATGAGTAAGGTGTTTAGATAATAACTAGATATGTTCGGTTAGTAGACTCTACCAAGGGTAGTGTTATGGTTTGAGATGGTTCTAGATCATCTTTTGCGTTAGATGTAAAAGTTCAGCAATGTATTGATCCGAACTTAGTGGAATTGAAAGAGACGGTTCTTAGAAATTTCGTTGAGGCTTCCTCCCAAGGGGAGATAGTGTGCTTAGATAGAAAGTCATTATGTGTTCCTAATGTTTATGATTTGGGCTTACTTGAAACGTTTGACCCAAGAAGGGTGTAGTGAGCTTGATAAGAAAGGGAAGCTTAGTCCCCTATTTGTAGGCCCATGAGAAATCTTGAGACATGTGGTAAGGTTGCTTATGAGTTAGCTTTGCCTAGTGAGTTGGCATAGGTGCATCTGGTATTCCATGTCTCTAAGTAGAAAAGGGTGTGTTGGAGATCTGACATCCCTAGTTCCCTTAGAAGGTTTGGGAGTAGATGAAAGTTCTTCCGATGAGGGAGTTCCGATTAAGATGTTAAACCGGCAAGTTAAGAAAGTGAGAATCAAAGGAGAGTTCCCCATGGTTAGCTCCTTGTTTGAAGTCATGTGTGTTTAGGATTTCCTATGATTTACCTATGTGATGCATGTTCATGAAAGCTTGTGTTTTGAAAGAAAATGAGTTTATATGATTGACTTTCCTCATGTTGTAGTGCATTAAGTAAGAGGTGCCTATAGACTTCATGAGATTAATTGACGAACATGCCTTAGCTCGGAGTTGAGATATTCCTCCTAGAATGAATGCTTTTTGAGAGTAAATTGCATATGAGCTCCATGAGATTGTGTTGAGTATGCTTTTAGCTCGGAGATGGTAGTTCCTCCTTGGACATGATTAGTTATGAGATTTCATGCATAATGGGTTGTTAGATGTAGTTCCTAATTCCTTGTGTTGCATTGAGTATGTTTAGTTTGGAGATGAAGTTCCTCCTTGGTTGTGTGCATATAGAAGAGTTGCATGCATGATGGGCTGCCAGTATTGAGTCTTTATTTCCATAAGGTGTTTAGAAACTTCATTCGAGGACGAATGTTCCCAAGAGGGAGATAATGTAACACCCCAGAAACTAGTAGGCTAAACTAGAGTTTAGTGTGAGGGTTCAAGCCAAGGAAAAAGGCAAGGGCCAAGGGGAAGGGACCAAGGCTGTCCAAGATTCCCCAAACACTGCCTCACCCTTCACGACCACCACCACGGCCAGTGGTGAGTACCACGGCCCGTGGTGGCTAGGCAGTAGCTCCCCAAGGGCTGCCAAAAGTTGGCTCACCTTCACGAGCCACTTCACGGCCAGTGGTGAAGACCACGGCTCGTGGGAAGGCTCGTGGTGATGCCTTAAACTTTTAGAGGCCAAGACAAGGTGGCCTAGCCACGTGTCCATGACCACGAGCAGGACCACGGCTCGTGGTGCCTCTCCTGAGACCTGGAAAGTGGGCTGCCAAGTGAGGGTAAATTGGGACTTTCCGGTTTAAGTTGGATTTAAGTGAGGTCATTTTGTCTAAACCTAGTACCCCTATATAAGTGATTTTAACCCTTTAAACTCACCATTCAAGACATTATTTCCAAAACCTCAAAAGAATCCCAAAGTTCTCCCTCTCAAATATTTCTCTCTCTAGAAATTGAAGAAGAAGATAGAGTTTGAAGCTAGGATCAAGGTCAAGCCTCCAATCCTCAAGTTTTTGTGGACTTTGTGATCAAGGTATGATAGCTTTTCATCCATGGACTCCTTTCATCCACGGAGTTTCCTAGTTTTCCCCAATTGTGAAGATGAAATCCCCAATTTGAGTTAGGGTTTCTTCCAATGTTGTGGGTATTGATGAATGTTGATTCAATGTAGTGGATAATGATTGTTTATGATTGAATTGATAGTAAATATTGTTTTTAGGATGAAATTACATGTACCCATGCCTAACCCATGTCTAGAAAGATGAAATTGATGTAAATGAATTTTATGCCATGAAAGGAGAAATTGAGGATTTAGAGATAATCTTCTAGGATTGATGATATATGTCGTAGATTGCTTGAGAGTAAAGCATATAGACATGAATTGAATGAGATTAAAGTATACATGATTAATTATGATTAGTAGTATTTGAGATTGAGTTTATATGATGATATATGATTAGAATTGCTTAAGAGTGAAGCATGTGATTAGAATGTCTTGAGATCTAGGCATATGTGATGATTATGAGAAGTATTGCTTTGAGAGTAATGCATGTATTTATGAATGTTGATTGTTAGGGCTTTGAGAGTATATTTAATATGACGAATTATGATTGTTAAGGCTTTGAGAGTGAAGCTTATATGATAATGGTAGACTATTAGATAGAATTATTTTGGAAGGGCTTTACCCACATGATCTTCCTTATAAATGTAGGAATGCATGAATGTGAAAGGTTTTCTCACATATAATGATTCTAGGTTGAAAGGTTTGCTCACCTAAAATTAATCAAAGAATGCTTAATTATGATAGCTTGAAGTTGTGATATGAGATCCCTTCATGAATAGCTTGACTTGGTAAGAAAAGACCATGCATGGTAGCTTGAGTAATAGATCTCATGGATAGCCTTGGATTGAGAAATCGTACCCTTCCAAAGGTTAGCTTGAAGTAGCATAATAGAATGCTTGCATGATAGGATGAATTGGTGAGGCCAAACCATTTAATTGAAGCTTGGATTTAGCAATGGTACCCTTCCTTGAGTAGCTTGGACTTCCATGAGAGTATGCTTTCCATGATAGCTTGGTCTAGCATGATGAGGTGCTTTTCCTTGATAGCCTTGAATTGGTAAATTGTAACCATTCATGTGTGATGAATTGGCTTGGATTAGTAAAGAAGTACTCTTCCATGAATCGTAGAGATAGCTAAAGAGGGACTAGTCCCTAATCAAGGTAGCATATTTATGATAAATCAAGGTTACTCCAAGGAAGTATCGTAAGTATGCTTTTATATGAGATTTGCTTATATGATGTATGATTAGCTTGGATTGTTGTTAGAGTTGCCTTCCTTGATATGTATGACTAGAGGTGGATGACCCAAGTCCTAACTAAGGATAAGTTGAGGTTACTTGAGAAGTGTTCCTCTTATATTATGATGATCTATGTGCATTGATTATGCCTATGACTATATTGTTATCTCTTATGCTTATAGCTTATGTCTTATGTTGACTAATGCTTATGTTATGCTATTTATTATGTTTATGCTAGCTATCATATTTAGTACATTTTTGTACTAACGCATTACTTTTGCCGACATTCTTATCAAATGTAGGGTCCGGCGATATTGACTTCCATCCCCGTGGCTTGGATCTTAGTAGAAGCAAGGATTGAAGTGTTTGTGAGTCCTCAAAGTATTCTAGGAGATAGCCACCTTGTTCTTATGTCTTTCTTTTTATCTTTAGAACTATTGTATGGGCTGCGTCCCAAAGATATTCATGTTTTAGATGGTATGAGACAAGTGTATTAGACTTCCGCTCGTTTTATAAAAGACTTTGATGCCATGGAAAATATTTTAAATTTCCATTAAATTCTATTATCTTATGTTATAAAATCTAATGCCATGTTACGTCTAGGGTTTACCCCTGGGTCATGACAGAGCATATCTTGAAAACTGAGTGAATCTCAAAGCATATTCTTTTACACTCATGTTCCCTTGTCGGAGGTTGATATACTCAAGCACCTTTGCCTCCCACATCTCAAGAGGAAAGAACTTATCAAGGAAAGCAGATTTGAACTTTTCACAATCTAGAGGACCCGCATCTTCTGTCCTTCCTTCCTTCCATTGGTTTAACCAAGTTTTAGCAACACCCTTAAGTTGATAAGCGGCCAATTCCACCTTTTCTACCGGCATCACTCCTATAATAGCCAACACCTTGTAAACCTCATCAATGAACTCTTGAGGATCTTCCTCAACCTTGGAACCATAGAATTCCAGAGGATTCATCCTAGTGAAATCTCTCACTCTAGATGCCGCCGTACCCACATTTGGCTTCACGGGAGCTACTTCCCTGTTGGCTTGGGCCGTCACGGCTTGGGACAAAACTAGAAAAGCGGTTCTGAACTCTGCATTGGTTACTTGCTCAGCCAAAGGGTTGACCGGAGCTTGAGGACGAATCTCTTGACCAACATCCTCTCCCTCATTCCTTCTAGCATAAGCCCTTCGAGTAGTCATATCTTGTAGACCATCGGGCAAGGATAAAGAGAGAGACCTTATAGAGTTAAACTCTATCGGACGACTTTAGAGTAATAACGAAGTGAAGTTTTCTAAACATCGTGTAGCCTCTCATTCATAAATGTAGCGTGCTTCACACATATGAACAACACTCTACTGGATGTGGTTTTGAGACATCCTAGAACCTTTCTAAATATTGTGCTCTGATACCATATTTGTCACGACCCACGGGCACCCTCTAGATGTGACATGGCATACAGGACCCCGAGAGGCCTCATATAAGCCACTTAGCTTTCATAGTCAAGATAATAGAAATCGATAATATTTAAAACTTTATTTCAAGATAAACAAAATTTTATAAGCAAATCGGAAGTCTAAACACTTGCCTAAAAAACCATCTAATACAATAAAATCTCGGGATGTAGCCCGTACAACATTGTTCAAAACTCAAAATGAAAAGCACATAAGGAAAGTAGTGGATGAATCCCCGGCTGTATGAGGACTCACCAATCTTCAACTTTTCTTCTACTATGGATCCGAGCCACGGAGGTGAGAATCGGGAACGCCGGACCCTACATTTGGATAAGAAATGTAGGCAAGAGAATGCGTTAGTAAAAAAATGTACTAAATATGATAGCATGCATAAACATAACATAAGAGTTAGACAACATAAGTTATAAAGCATAATCAATGCACATAATAGATCATCAATTCATATAAATAGTACTTCTTGAAGTAACCTCAATTCATCCTTCGTCAAGAAATGGGTAACCACTTCAATCCAAGCTCATCACCTATCATAACATAGCATAGCTTATCTCTTAAGGACATGGAGAATCGCATCTTGTCTTCTTACAAAGGATAATGGGTAATCGCCTCTTGCCCTTTTTTACTTTGGGATCATGGGTTATCGCCTTTAGTCCGACTTTCATTATAGAAATGTGGGTAATCGCCTCTTATCCTTTTCATTTAGAGGTCATGGGTAATCGCCTCTAGCCTCATCATTTTCATAATTCCTTAGCTTAGATTCATTTTAGGTGAGAAGTCCTTTCAACCTAGAATCATTCAATGTGAGAAAGCCTTTCACATTCATACATAAGAAATCATGTGGTAAAAGAAAAATTGACACACGTGACTCAAGAGTTGGAGCAGAAGGCGTAACACTGATTCACCATCGCAGATGACAGCAAAATCGACTAGCTTCAAGGCAACTTCAGTAGCAAAATCCGAGGGACAATTCAAAAAGTTGTATGATTCAAAATTTACACGAAAAAGAGAGCCAATGTTATGTTTCAGATGTGATGAAATATTTGGCCTCAATCACCGTTTTAAAATATAGGCAACTTAACCTATTGATCATTTCAGAGGCACCCAATACAGATAAAATGATACAGAAGAATTCTTTGAGCCTGCCAGAGAAGATGTAGTTGAATGGGAAACAAAGGGTACTAGTATGGTGTAGAATATGAATTCGGTTGTGGGCCTTACAGCAGGTATAAGTTGTGCGTTGCGGGCAGGTTGAGGTAATTTTATTAAAATGATGCGCGGTAGGGCGGGTTGCGGGTTTTATGTTTAAGTCTTACTGCTAGGATAGAATTGCTCCATCTTCTGCAATGCTTCTTAGCTCCTAATTTCAATCTGGATGACTTAAAGTGTTTAACACCTTGGGGGATAACCAGTTGAGTAGAAGTCATATAAATTTTGGAGGAATACATGAAGGTATTTATTTTGAATATTTGAGTAACATTCCAAGATTAGAATTAATAAATCAATTTAAGTAGGAATATCTGGTGTATTTATTTTGAACATTTTGGGCAACATTCTAAATTTAGTCTACTATACAGGAAAAAAGTTAAGAAAGACATTTTTCCAATATATATATTTTTGCAAAGTTTTATACAACAGACTGATCAGAAACATTGTTGTTTGATTGAAGCCAATATCAGGTCTAAATTATTAATATTTTTCCATATCTGGTCTATGGTGTTGTTGTTTAGAGTCAACATTTTCTTCTAAGGTAAAAAAGAATAAAAAGAAAGAGAAAACAACAAACTAAACTTCTTAAGTAAGATATAATTGTTAAACTCTCCGTTTTCAGAAAAACTGAAATGTTAATCTGGTTAGTTTAAGCTTTAATAATAAAATAATTTTAAAAAGTAAGTTTTTTTTTTGCTATGCAGGCGGGTTAAAGCCTTTGCGGGTTTAGACCAAACCCACACCGCAACAGCCCAGTTGTTTAGTTAAGAAAATCTGGGCCATTAAAATTTAGAGAATAACTAGTGAAAAAGAGCATAATACACTCGAGAGTTAAGATTATAGCAGTCAAAAACTTCCTAAAACTGTTCTCTCCTTCAACTCACTTTTCGCAAGTCAACGGTACCACTAAAGTGAAAGAAGATTCCGCTTTTTGATTAACTATAGAAAACTAACAGGAAGCTATGATTAGCAGCAATGAAAATCATCCAAATTTTATAATATCAGAAGCTAATTAACTGTTATTGAATGATCTCCGTAATTCATCTATCTCCTTAATAAGTGTCACTAAAAAACGATCAATATTTGACAAAATAAGCAGAATTTTGAAACACGTGAAAAATGCAGCGAAAGAATACTTACAAGCTGTTAACTATTACAACAGGCATTCACCTGAGTTCTGACATCTTTCAATCTTCGTTTGGTAAATCCGGACAAACTAGGCTTTCGATGCAGAGTTCCGCCTTATTTCTGTTGTAAACACCAGTAACCTCAACATTAGGAACCTTTGGATATGTGATAGAGTCATTCTTTGGATCATATATCGCTAAAGTTGATTTAAACGAGAGCAGAATTTCACCTTTATTATACGTGAAAAGGGGCGGAGAAAGCTCATAGTTCTCAGGATACCTGATGGTATACAGTTTTGTCCAAGACGCTTTAACTCCATATTCCTTCATTACCCACACATCAGAGTGATTTCTCTCATCATTGTTACAGAGGACCGAAAGATCACTTCCCAACACCTTTGATGTAGCTGGGCAGCTCCAACTTTCCCCATTTCTCATCAACCAAATCAATAGACGTGATGCCCCAACAGTGTCTATGCTTAGTAATCCAATGAACTTTACAATTTACAAACTTAGCCGAACCACAGTAACTTACCCCAGGTTTAAAATGTTCAAGTGATTTCCAAGAATCACTATTAAAACTATATATTGCGGCCTTGAAAAAGGCCTCAATCATGTTATTAAAAATACCCACTACCTTATAATCGGCCCCACCTGTTTTTCATTGTTTAGTCCGTCTGAGTCCTTCTAAATTGTACTAACACTTCCTATCGATACTAATTACTCTAAATAATTTCTAAACATCTATAAATCATCCATGAACATGAATCATAACCTTGAATCCATAAATTCAAATTCAAGGAAAATTAAGAGCCAAGTCTAGAGAGTTCTTAGAGTTGTTTCAAAAGTCTTTTACAAATATTTTAAACTTGTTTTGAAGACTTGAGCATTCAGTTGAGTAAGAGTAAGAGTGAAGTTCATTTCTTCAAAAGATTATATGGGAACTAAGTATTCCCAAGAGTAAAATGTTTTCACATTTCAACAATAGAGGAAACACGGATTTCCAAGAGGGCTTTCCAGCTAGTTTTTGAGTAATAATCTCAAACCAGAAAGAGTTATGTTTTTAAACACATGAGCTAGTTATTTATTGAGAGTAGTATTGAGCACCGATTTGGGGACGAGTTTGAGTTCAGATAATTCAAAGTCTCCATAAACCATGTAGCCAACATGGGTAGAAAATGGTCATACTTTTAGATGATTCTTTAATGCTTTTAGCATAGACTAGTGCATCCACTTAGTGAGTTAGGTTTTATACCCCCGACAAGCTATAGGACGGCCCTGGCAGTGTGATGTAAAATGGTGTACCATCACATATCTCATAGTGATGGTTGTCGGTTAGAGAAACTCCCACAGAGATATTTTGTATTCATATATACACAGAATTATTTGTATTTTCATATACAAACTGATTTATTGTTGTATTTTTCAATACACATAGTTGTTATCCATATGTTTTAAAAGCTTTTCTTTATATTGCATTTATATTACTGCTTTATATTGAACTAAGTTGAGTTGAGTTGAGTTGAGATAAGGTAAGTTTCTTTAGTTCCATTTCAAGCTTATGTCTTGTTTTAGTATTCCCCTCGCATGCTCATACATTCCATGTACTGACGCCATTTGACCTGTATCTTTTATGATGCAGATACAGGTAACCAGGATCAGCATCCAGTACTTCGTTGATCTAGTTGATCATTCAGAGTCATTTGGTGAGCCTCCTCATTTTTTGAAGGATCCATTTTTATCATGTTTTATTATTTCAGTTGTTAGGATGATCGGGGGTCTTGTCCCGACATCCCTCTTAGTATTTAGAGGCTTCATAGACATTTAGTTATTAGTTCATTAGTCTTGTTATTTCAGTTATTTTGAATATAAGACTTGAGTTTCCTTATTAACCAGTTGAATGTTTACTTCTATAACATTCTAGTTTTATAACATGAAATTATCTTTGTTGAGTAAAGTCTTCCGCTGAGTAGTAAGCCAGGCCAAGGGTTCGCTTGGGGCCAACAATGGTTCTCGAGTGCCAGTCTCACCCAGGGTGTAGGCTCGGGGTGTGACAATATTCCAATATAGTTGTCATATGTTGGAACATGTCCCCTATGTGTTAGAGCAATAGAATGGTAATCTCTAGTAACAGGTTACTCATATATTGAAACAGAAGATTCATCTGGGCAATAGAAGATTCATCTATGTCAACAAAAGGTTCATTTATGGCAACAGAAGGTTCATCGTTAACAACATAAGTATAAATTGATACCCCTTATTATTTTATAATCAGTTTTGAATTGTCAACCTTTTTTTATTTACCTTGTAGATAAATTGTCACAAGAAGGTTCATCTATGACAACAACTCAATCTTCTGTTGGTGCTGCTCTTCCAACATCAAATTTTCTTCTTGTCGATGCAAAAAGGTTCATCTGTAGCAACAACTCAATCTTCAACTGGTGCTGCTTCCTTTTCAAACATCATATGCTCTTCTTGTCGATGCGAAGGATGTGTGAAGAAACATGATTATTTTCTTAGTCATGTTAAAGAACTCACTAATATTCTTAAGAAAATGACATATAATATTGATGTCCAAACATCCAAGAAGATTTCACAACCTTTGAAATGTAGGACGTTGTAGAAATCAATCTTCCGATCACTATCTATAATCAGTAAAAGAAAAAAATCAATGACTACTGCTCCAGTATCTTCCTCAACCGCAGAAGGCAATGAGAAAGTCATAAGTTGTGATGTGAAGCAACAATATCCATTTGAAGGTTTTAACATTTCCGGCGAGGGTCCAACTCAACTAATGTCATCCTTCTCGCAATGGATAAACGAGACTCTTTACAAGCATTATGCAAAAAAGTAAAGTCATCCAATCCCTTCGCATGAGTTTTTGAGTGATAGACTATAAGTACCATCTTCTGAAATTCTTTCTCAATCCCTTCGCATGAGATATGCTTCACTCCTATGAAATTATGGGATTTTAAAGGCTCGGAGTGGATATGTTAGTAACAATGAAGACCCACAGAGGCCTAGACCTAAATAATCAAACTCTGTATCTCCAGATGAAAATGTTATGGCTACCACCATTGATCAGATTTAGTTTTGATGGTTATGTATACCATTTTGAATTACCCTTATATTGATAAGTTGTAAAAAAAATTGGTGAAGTGTTCCTTTTGGCTGATATATTAATGGTTATTATTGTATTTATTTTTTGGAACAAAT
This sequence comes from Solanum etuberosum, assembly GCA_029582245.1. Lineage (NCBI taxonomy): Eukaryota > Viridiplantae > Streptophyta > Magnoliopsida > Solanales > Solanaceae > Solanum > Solanum etuberosum. The sequence continues at coordinate 129,862 of JAJONR010000345.1, forward strand.
GTTAATTATGTAGGAAAAGAGGAAACAATGTGGTATCTGTGGCAACATATATATCCTTTCTTGTAAAAAATCATACAATTATTTGCATGTGCCCCAACATAATAGTGATATGTGGTAACATATGTCACTTTGAATTGACATATGTTGCAACATTATGTTGCCAAAATTTAAAAAAAATTAAAAAGAAAGAAAAACATAGTCATCAATAAAAAAAAAGGCGCTTGGGGACGAATGACGCTTCATATTCAAAAAAATCAACTTTTCGTTTCTCTTTCTACTCTTTCTCTCTCTTCTATTTCGTTTCTATTCTCTCTGTGTCTCTCTATCTCTCTCTCTCTTGTTTCTCCATTATTTCTCCATAGATCCACTTGTTGTTGTAATATTTTCTACAACATAGAGTGCAATCTGTTGTAGTTTTTCTGTCTCTACAATAGTTCCAACCGCCTCGTTGTTGCTGCTCATTCCTTTTATCATCGATATCTTCTCAGGTAAAATTAAATTAGAATTTTAAAATATTTGTGGATGTTAAATAAGGAGGTTTTTAGTGGTTGGTTGTTATTTCTTTTTTTGAAATATTATCTGGTTTCAAAAAGCTTCAACTTGTAGTTGGTTGGTTAGGATTTAGGGAGGGTTTTGTGGTTGGTTGGTTGGGTCATGTGTGGTATTGAATCATATTTGGGGTTTTGTGAGGGGTGATGTGTTGTTGTTTGTGTTGTTGTGTGTTGTGTTGTTGTATTTGGTTGTTATTATTTTTGTTAAGAAATATTTGATTTTGTGGTTGATTGTTGACAATTTTTTACAGATACAAATATAATGTCTCATGTCAAAAGAAAAATTATAGTAACAACTAACACAAAGATCAAGAAGAAATCTAGGAGTAAAACGGGTAGGAAGAAGAAGGAAAGTTTAAAGTCCTCTCTTTTACAAGAGCTTGCATTCGAAGCAGTTTCTTCTCAAGTAGAATCAGGAGTTTCTTCTTCTCAAGTAGAACCAGGAGTTTCTTCCGAAGTAGAAGTAGGAGTTTCTCAAGAAGAACTTGAAATTCTCCATGAAGTTGATGTAGAGGAAGAAGGACAAGAAAGAATTGAGGATGGTGAAGACAGACAAGATAAAAATGAAGTTGATGAAGAAGAACAAGAAAAAAATGAGGATGAGGAAGAAAGACAAGATAAAAATAAATCTAAAGAAGAAGCGTGTGAAGAAAAAAATTGAGGATAAGGAACACAGGCAAGAAAAAAAAAGAAGGAAAAAGAAAAAAACTGAAGTTGAGGATGATGTTGTCAAAAATGTCAATGCACACACTTTTCATGTGCATTTCCAGCCTAATGCTATTGGTGATAGCATTATAAGGTCAGCCTTGGGAAAATCTTTCAACTCCTTCAGGAAAATACTCTGGGAGAATGATTTGGAAGTGGAACAGTTAATATTTTGTTGCAACTTATTCATATTATGTTGAAACTAATTTGGAAGTTAACCTATTTATAAACTTGTCGAATGGGCCGTTAATTGTTGTTGGGCCAGTTATGGGTTGGGGTCTGCCCATGAAAGTGGAACAATTTGTATTCTATTGCAACTTATTCGTATTCTGTTGCAACTGATTTATATTCTATTGCAATTTTCGTAAATTCTGTTGAAACTGATTCATATTCTATTGCAACTTTTGAAAATTCTGTTGTAACTTTTGTAAATTATGTTGCCATAGATGACAATTAGATGGATATATTAATTGAAAAATTAAGTAATTTAGAAATTAAAAATGTTAAATTGGACCATATTTTATTACATTAGACTATAATTTAACAATAAAAATGATATAACACTATGTATAACGATTTTCTATTGTGTTATATCACTATCATATGGAATTACTTAGTCATTGGATGATGAACTAGTGGTACTATGTGCATTGAATAATTGATAAATTTGATGAAGGTTGTTACATTATACAATAATTTTGTAATTAGACATGTTATAACACTATATATTAGTGTTACATGTTTTATTAGGTAATTTAAATTAATATCAAAAACCACATGTAAGGTTATCCATTTGTTGCAACATATGACCTATCTATGGTAATTTTAACACAAAATTGACCACATGTTCCAACAAAATATACATATGTTGCCACAGATATCAATTTGATGGATGTATTAAATGATAAATTAAGTAATTTAGTAATTAAAAATGTTAAATTGGACCATATTTTACTACAATAAACCATAATTTAGCAATAAAAATATTCTATAACACTATGTCTAACGATTCTCTATTGTGTTATATCACTATTATATGGAATTAGTGCAACTCCCAAGAAAATTTTGAGCTAAGACTTGAACCATCCTTCGCAGTGAGTAAGTTTTTACCAAGGAATTTAATTTTTTCCTAAGTGTTAAGTTCACTAGATGTAGCACCTTGAGTCCCAAAAATGCTTAAGTTATGAGTTTTGGGTCAACTTCAAATGACCATAACTCTCAGTACAGGATGAGTTAGGTGTGCCATGAGATTTCAAATGAAAGGTCTTTGAATTATCTTTCCAACGCCACTGAGTTTGCTAAGTTTCCTGGTCGGATGAGTGAGATATGCCCTTTTGAAGTAAGGTTGTCCAGTTAAGGAAAGTTACCCAAAAATAGTGAGGGGTTTGGTATTTTCCTTACCAAAATAGATTTAATTCATTTTTAGTAAGATTTCAAGGGTCTAATCTTATTAGGTTCAGTTTTATAATCCTAATATACGCCTAGGGTTTTAGTTGAGAGTTCAAGAAGAGAAAAGAAGAGAAAAGAGGAGAAAAGAGGAAAGGATCAAGGCGTTCGTCGAGGTTCTTGAGTTTTGTTGCAGATTTTTGCCATGGGTTTGATCCCTAAAAGGTATGTAAGCTTCCATAGTATTGGGTTTGTTCAACCACACGCCAATCATGCTAATTTCAGCGTTAAATTCATTTTAGAAAGATGAAGGTTTGATATTCTTGAAATTGGCTTTCGTTCTTGAGTTTAGATGATATTGATGACTTCTTGAGGAAATCGTGTCGATTTTAGAGTTCTGTTTGGTTTGATTCTTGTGTACAAGTATTGAGTATCTGAATCTAAAGAGAAATTGTGAAAAAGAATCAAATTTAGATGAATTGGGATTAGAAAATGAAGAAGAAAAAGTCGAACAGAAAACCATACATGGTCCGCGTCGCGAACCTGTTCCTCAGAACTGATATTTTTTCTCTCCGCATCGCGGAGAGATCACGGACCCCTCTGCCTCAAAAATTATTTCGACCAAATATTAAAATGCATCTCCGCGTCGCGAACTTGCACCCCAGACAGTATTTTTCAACCATTTCTCATGATTAACTATCTAAAACACTTTTAATCATCACGATATCTTTCCTATCACGAATCGTAACCTTGAATTCATAATTCAAATTCAAGGTAGAGCTAAGAGTTAAGTCTTGAGAGTTCTTTCGAACATTTTTGAGAAAGTCCCTTTGAGTCTTTTGAGGAGTCTTCTACAATTTCTAACAACTTGTTTCAAGACTCGAGCAAGTGAGTATGAGAATGAGGAGAATGTATTTATGAGTCTACTTTATCATCACGAGATCCTTCATATCATGAACCATAACTCTTGAATTCATAATTCATATTCAAGAGAGAGTTAAGAGTAGAGTTCAAGGAAGTCTTTGAGTTCAATTGTGAATCCTTTGAGATCAACTATCGATTTGAGCTTAGTTTTGAGGAATTAAGTATGAGAATGAAAAGAGTCGTATACATGAGTTCCATAGTGTTATGTAGACCCTCGAGTCGAGTCGTTCATGCCCATAAATTCCACATGAACTTCATAAGTTGAGCATCTTTGAGAGGAGTAGTATCTTCAAGTTCTAAGTCTTGAGTATTGAGTTCCTAATCCCTTTTGGAGATTATATTCTTAATCATGGGACTGTTACATGTTATCCATAAAGTCCTTGAGTTGAGTAGTTCATGCCCATAATTCTGCATGAACCCTATAAGTCGAGTAGTCTTGAGATGAGAAGTATCTTGGAGTCCTTGAGTTGAGTAGTTCATGCCCATAATTCCGCATGAACCCTCTGAGTCGAGCATTCTTTAAATGAGTATTATCATTAACGTTCTTGAGTTCCGAGTATTGAATTCTATGTATGGTTATTGAAAACCTTGAATTGAGTCGTTCATGTCCATAATTCGGCATGAACCTTATTTTGAGAAGTCTTTGACAATTGTTTTAAAGACTTGAGCATTGAGTTGAGTAAGAGCAAGAGTTGAGTTCAGTTTCTTCAAAATGATTATATGGGAACTAAGTATTCCCAAGAGTAAATATTTTCACATTTAAACAAGAGAGGAAACACCGATTTCCAAGAGAGCTTTAAAGATAGTTTTTGAGTAATAATCTCAAACCACAGAAAGAGTTATGTTTATAAACATATGAGCTAGTTATATTTTGGGAGTAGTATTGAGCACCGATATGGGGACGAGTTCAGATAACTCAAGTCTCCATAAACCATGTAGCCAACGTGGGTAGAAAGGGTCATACTTTCTAGATGATTCCTTAATATTTTTTAGCATAAAGTGGATCCACTTAGTTGAGGCGTTCTATATCCCGGCAAGTTATAGGACAGTTCTGGCAGCGTGGGTGAGACGTTGTATCATCACATAGCTCATAGTGATGGTTGTCGGTTAGAGAAACTCCCACAGAGATATTTTGTATTCTTATATACACATAGTTTACTTTGTATTTTCATACACAAGTAGAGTGTATCTGGTATCCTTGCATACAAATTGAGTTGCTTTCTAGTGTTTTAAAAGCTTTCCTTATATTGCATATGTATTGTTGCTTTATATTGAGTTGAGTATCCAGAGTCGAGTATCCAGAGTCGAGTATCCAGAGTCGAGTATCCAGAGTTGAGTATCCAGAGTCGAGTATCTTCATATTGAGTCAAGCCTTATTTCACTAAGTTGAATATCTTATCATTGAGTTGAGCCATATTTTCTCCGAGTTGAATTGAACTATGTTTCTTTGAGTTGAGTTGAGATGAGTGAGTTGAGAAGAGGTAAGTATGTTTCTATTCCACCAGTTCAAGCTTATGTTTATGCTTTAGAATTCCCCTTACATGCTCGTACATTCCATGTACTGAGCCATTTGGCCTGCATCATTTCATATACAGATACAGGTACACAGGATCATCAACAGGTGCTTCGTTGATACCACATGCAGTTCGAGTTAGCTATGGTAAGCCTCCTTGCTTCCGGAGGGTTCCACTTGTACTTTCAGTTATATCAGTTGTTAGGATGTCGTGGGCCTTATCCCGACTTCCATCTTTGTCAGTTAGAGGCTTCATAAGTAGACAGTAGAGTTTGAGAAGTCTGTTTCATTTATTTTGTTAAATGTTTTAAAGACTTGAGATGCCTATTTCTGGTAAGTTGAATATACTATTTTATTCAGAGTTAAAGATTTTTTTGTAGCTTAGTTCAATGCATTTTATTCAGTTTTAAGCTTTGTATGCTTGAGTTACTCTTCCGCTTGTAGTCAGCAAGGATGAGGGTTCGCTTGGGGACCAAAAATGATTCTCGAGTGCCGGCCACGTCCAGGGTGTATGCTCGGGTCGTGACAATTACTTAGTCATTGGATGATGAACTAGTGGTATGATACTATATGTATTGAATAATTGATAAATTTGATGAAGGTTGTTACATGAGACCATAATTTTGTAATTAGACCATGTTGTCACACTATATATTAGTGTTGCATATTGTATTAGGTCACAATTTAATTGAATTAATATCAAAAACCACATGTAAGGTTATCCATATGTTGCAACATATGACCTATATGAAGTAATTTGAACACCAAATTGACCATATGTTCCAACAGAACTAGTGGTATGATACTATATGTATTGACTAATTAATAATTTTGATGAAGGTTGTTAGATTAAACTATAATTTTGTAATTAGACATGTTATAACACTATATATTAGTGTTGCATGTTGTAGTATGTCACAATTTAATTGAATTAATATCAAAAACTACATGTAAGGTTATCCATATGTTGCAATATATGACCTATCTGTGGTAATTTCAATACAAAATTGACCATATGTTCCAACATAATATATATATGATGCCACAAATGTCAATTTGATGGATGTATTAAATGATAAATTAATTAATTTATTAATTAAAAATGTTAAATTGGATAATATTTTATTACATTAGACCATAAGTTAGTAATAAAAAATACTATAACACTAGGTATAACGATTCTCTATTGTTTTATATCACAATCATATGGAATTACTTAGTCATTGTATGATGAACTAGTGGTATAATACTATATGTATTGAATAATTAATAATTTTGATGAAGGTTATTACATTAGACCATAATTTTATAATTAGACATGCTATAATACTATATATTAGTGTTACATGTTGTATTAGGTCACAATTTAATTTAATTAATATAAAAAACCACATGTAAGGTTATCCATATATTGCAACATATGACCTATATGTGGTAATTTCAACACAAAATTGACCATATGTTCCATTATAATATACATATGTTGTTCAAATAGAATATACATATGTCTCAAAGATGTCAATTTGATGGATGTATTAATTGATAAATTATGTAATTTAGTAATTAAAAATGTTACGTTAGACCATATGTTGCAGCATGTAAGTCATATGTTTCAAAATTGAGCATAAGGACCAACACATTGAGCAATTTGTTGAGACTTTTGTCACTTCTGTGAGCATATAGACCAACAAAATATACATATGTTGCCACAGATGCCAAACAACTATATATTAGGAGAAAATTACAGAATTTATGGAACAGAAAAAAAAAAAAAAAAAAAAGAACAACAGAGTATAGGGATATACATATATTGATATGCCAAGCAAAACAAACAAAATTCATCGTCAAAAATATAACTACATCTAAATCCAGCTCTACAAATTTTAACTACATAACAGAACTGATGGAATAGGTTCATTTTCCAACAATAGGTGTATGACGTAAAAATTTAACTACATAATCTAGTTTTAAATCACATATACATAATTCACAACGAATATCATCTTTATCGTTACTTCCTTTGGGCCAGCTTTTCTTGCTAAGGTTTTGCTCATGCTGATGAACAGTGCAACCAATGAGTCTTTGTTAGTCTAAAATCTTTTTTCAAGCAAGCAATTTTCAATGAAGTTTCTAGTTCTTCCTTGTTCTTGAATGTCATTCCATAATAAAAATTGGTTTCATCATCTTTAACATTGCTCACCTGTGATGATTGAGAAGAAGTTGGATGGTTGATCCCAATAATAGGTGTAGGAGGAGTTTGGTCTTTCCCAAGGTCCGACACTTCATTTCCTCCAATATCATCACGATGATTATTCATGTCCACAACCTTGAATTCATCATTTAACATATCTTGTTGGTCTTCTTCTAGCTTCTGTTTCTCCTCGATAGAATTTTCAACCAGGTAGACTCTTAACATAGGCCTCACTGTTTATCCCAAATAAATAAGCAAACTAGGCTTATGTGATAACATATGACTGTTAAGTTAGTACTAATGATATAATACAACTTTGACATTTGTTGCAACGTATGAGTCTTATGTGGCAACATATGACTATTAAGTTGCGACATATAATTCATATGTTGTGAGAGGTAAGTCATCTGCTGCAACATGTAAGTCATATGTTTCAACATATGACCATTCTGCTTCTATATATGTCTATTATGTTACGACAGATAAATCACATGTTGGAAGAGGTAGTAATCTGGTGCAACATGTGACCATTTTGTTGCAACATGTAAGTCATATGTTGCAACATGTGTATGACATATGTCGTAACATATGAATATACTATTCCCACAAATAAATCATATGTTGCAATATATGACTATTCTATTGCAATAGATAAATCATATGTTGCTACATGTAATTCATATGTTGCGAGATGTAAGTCATTTTGTTCAACATATGATTTACCTGTCACAACATGTAAGTCATATGTTCCAACATATAACCATTCCGTTGCGACAGATAAATCATATGTTGCAACATGTGTAAGTTATATGTTGCAACATATGACTATTTTGTTGCGACTGTTAAATCATATGTTGCAACATATGGCTATTCTGTTTCGACAGCTAAATCATATGTTTCTAGTGAGAAGTCATCTGGTGCAACATATGACTAGTCTGTTGCAACATGTAGGTCATATGTTGTAACATATGGCTTTTCTATTGAAACATAAGACTATCATCTATTCCAATATCTGACTTATTCAACACGAGTCATCTGTTGCAACAGATATAACCATCTGTTGGAAACATGAATATAAATTATTGAAAAACTATAGGTATACCCAAATGATGAATAATTCAAAGAACTATTAATTTTACTTACCAAACAAAGTGGTGTGTCAACACAATCACTTATGAAGTAATGTCAATTGATATAGAACGAAATTTGGTCCAGTGATTAGCTAAATCTGATTCAAGAAGAAGCACAAGGAATAGCAGCCAAGAACAACAATGGCGAGCAGCAAAATGATCTTTTTAGAAAGAATGAACGAAGAAGAAAAAGATGAAGAAAACAGGAAGAAAGAAAAAACGAACAAGAAGAAGAACAAAAAGAGGGCTACCGACGGGGATTTGGTAGTTTTTATTTCCCCTTTTGGCTAGCTTCCCTCCATTTTTTATTAAATTAGATTTTAGTCTTTTACCGTTTTACCCATCATTTAATACAATGGACCAAACTGTCAACTTAAGAACTTGAGAGCAACTCCCACACATGCCTCATAAATCCTTAATCCTTAATTATATAATTGTCACCTAGACTCCATTAAAATAACTTGTGCCACCGCTATTTAATTTTGAAACATTAATGTCACCCTTAATTTAAAATATCATGTTTGTCGATAGAGTTTTAATGTTGTGGTGTGGGCTGATGGAATGGGCCGGGAGTTGGGCTGAACAAAGAAAGTTTAAGAATGGGTCAAAGGTGAGATAAAGGTGGTTAAGTTTGTTATAAAAGGACTAGTTTTTGAATTGAGAATTTGGCCAAATAGATTGAATTTACAGCCAGTTATAATTAAGAACGTAGCCATATTGAATTAACTTAGTAAATTCTGCTAGAATTTAGATAGGACGAATCAATATAATTAACTAACGAGCTTCTTAATCCTAACGAAAATAAAATAATTAACTTAATGAAAAACTAATTAACTCAAAAATATAAATTATTGATTAACTAGACTAATTAACCAAATACTTAAGTAAAACTAAAATATTTTTGAGTTTTCGAATATTTATAAAATGTACTAATTATATACATAATTATATAAAACATATATATTATTTAAAAGTTATAAAAAGTGACAAAACTATTTAAAATAACTTGAAAAACTTTATGAATTTTATAAAATCAATTTTTCAAATCGTTCAAAATTGAAGAAACTCGATGATAAATCTATATTGTTGAGGGTCAAAATTGGGTGTCAACGCACGACATTCTTTTTTTTTTTAAAGCCAAGATTCTAAAATCATTGTGGAATTAAAAAAATACACATGTATTAAAAAAAATGTTCCTAAAAATGGAAATCAATCCCAAAAATTCAAAAATTTGCTCTGATTCATGTTTTGGTTGTTGTTTTTGACACTAGATCTTTGTTACCTTGTGTTTTTTGAGTTTATGTTCAAAATTTCAAGTGATCTGGAGTTGTGGAGAATATTCTACCATTATTGGATGTTGAAGTTTTCAAGCTTTGAAGAAATTTCAATTGAGTCTTGTTGAGTTTCGGTATGTAGCTCAGAGGGAAGCTACTCTTGAAATTTGAGGTGATTTCGTGAAGAATTGAAGATTTTGGAAATTTGAAAGTTCTTGGTGTTCTTCATGTGTTCTTTGGTGTTCTTGAGGAAGTAGAAGCAAAACAAGTACATTTGATCCAGAACCCCAATTGAAAAGTGTTAAAAGTTGTTTGAGGTCTTGTTGAGGTAAAAAATAGTTTTACAAAATCAGAGTTAAAAAATAATGACATGAAAGAGTATTTTCTCAAACACAATGACATAGGTGAGCCAACCTTTTAATGTATGGCATAAATGAGTCTGTTTCCAAAGCTCGATGACATATTTGAGCCTTTTTACTATCTAATATATAACGTTATAGAAATTTGTCTAAACTAGAAAGAAAGGCATAGGCAATCCAATTCCGAACTTAGGGATCGACTCCCCACTCCGGCCCAACCTGCGACTGGACTCCCAATCACTACCTCGACTCCCAAACCGCCACCTCACAAAAATATTTTCCTTACTTTCTGTTGCGAAGTCACTTTTTCATTTTTTAAAAAATCAAAACATTTAAGTCAACCAAAAATGAGAAAATTGAAAAATACTTTTCAAAAATTATTTTTCTTTACACTAAACCCACCGAGAACATTACATATAAAAAGAGATTAATATAACGGATCACTAACATTTGATATGATGACATGTCAAATGAAAATTGCAGTTAAACGTTGTAAACTCTAACTGACTAAACCGATTTGATATAATGACATGTCAAATGAACTAGATAGGGATTACAATGTGGGGAATCGAACCCTCACCAACAAGGTAGTATAGTTAGCCAACCAACTTCGCTACAAAGATTTACCTCAACTAGATAACTCTTTTCTTTTTGGTATATCACGAAAAAAAAATGTTAACTTTCTCTAACTAGAAACAATTCAATTTTTAATTTTCTTTTTACAGTAACGAAAATAATTTATAACCATATAAAGATTAAGATTCGGTTTGGAAGTTTCACAATTTTGTCTGTGGATTTCTATAACAAAGTAAAGCCTCCGACCTTAGCTTAATACTATGTCATTTGATTGAAACAAGTTCCATGCTACTCACCATCCTCATGACCTAACCGGATTTTCCCAAATTCCGCAGGCCCTTTCTATTATCTAGCATGATGGCATGTGAACTAGAATCCCCATCATATTTTGTAAGGGTGAGACAGTCTTTCACTTGTGAACACAAACACGCAAAGTTCTCTGCAGGTTAGATGTTCGCTAATTTGCCTTAATGCAAATCCGAACACCTAAGTTGATCAGAATATTTGTAATAATAGAGCGTAAAATCAGCGTGGACTGTTTGGAAAGGGGATGGTGATGTTCTAGGTCAGGATCCTGTTTTCCAGTGATTAACTTATAGTTAATATCTCAAAACATCACTTAACTTTGAGAAATTATCTAGTAAAGTCACTCAACTTTGTTTTGTATCAATAAAATCACTCAACTTAGCTTTTGTATCAATAAAATCATTCAACTAAATTTATTATTAAAATAAATTTGACATGACAAAATTATTTTTTATATCATGTGAATTTCACTTTTAAATTTGTCTTTTAAAGATAAAAAATAATTGAACGCAAATTGAGCCTTTTCTTTTTTCATTACACAAAGTCAATTCAGAGTCGTGTATTTGGTCTGTCTAACTTGCTGTTTTGGACTCTGATTACAAAAAATCCATCCAATAAAAATGGATTATTACCGAAAGTCCGCACATTGATGAATTATTTTTCTCTAGTTATTTAACTACTCCACATTTTTCCTTCTAAATAATATCTAAAAATCATAACAAATTGCAGTAGTTGATTTACATAGAGAATAGGATTTTTTTACATAAATAAAATTATTTAAATTAATTATTATTCTTTTTTGGGTACTTTTATTAGAATTAATTATATGAAGTAGTAATTTTTAGGCATTTTTTATTATTTTTATAATGAACATGACATAAAAAATAATTTATTTTATCATATCAAATTTATTTTAATAATAAATTTAGTTGAGTGATTTTATTGATACAAAGTTCTAAGTTGAGTGATTTTATTGATTCAAAATAAAGTTCAATTATTTTGCTAGATAATATCTCAAAGTTGAGTGATCCTTTGAGATATTAACTCATTAACTTATTAACTTCTTTTGAATAGTTTTTGTTTGGCTTAATACATTGAGAGCTGCTTAAACTTGTCAGTAAATGTCATTTTAGATACTTGAGTTGTGGCTTGTTTTAATTGAACACCTAAACTTATGATTAAGTGTTCTTATTAGACACTTTTAGTTCAAATTATGGAAAATCTTTTGTGCGCACTTTCAAATGTCAATTATGTATATAAGTTAACCACTTAAAATATGTCACTGCCTTTAATTAAATACATTAGCTCAATAAATTGTAAAAGCTCAAGTTTGTTCCAATTGAGGTTGATGTGTATAATTAAAGAAGATGACATATTTTATGTGGATTAATTTAACCACCAAATAGACATTTGAGAACACGCACAAATGTTTTTTAAAAATTTGAATCGAAAGTATCTAATATGAACTTTTTATCATGTGTTCAAGTGCTCAGTTGGAACAATTCTTTTGAGTGACTAAATGAATATTTACTGGCTAGTTTAAGGGACTCTCGATGTATTAAGCCTTTCTGTTTCTTTTCTACTAGTTTCTAGATACGCTCGTTGCACTTGTGCCTCGTGTAAATGAGTATAAATTTAAAATTTGTACGAATACTATTAAAATGCAATTGAATTATAAAATAAAGTCAAGAAAAGAAAATTATTATTCCCTTTGTCCTAATTTATATGACTTACTTTCTTTTTTAGTTAGTCCAAAATAGAATAACACATTTCTATATTAAGTAACAATTTAACTTTAAAATGTCTATTTTACCCTTAATGAAAAGATTTGTAGTCACACAAATTTTTATCATTCATTTTAGACCACAAGTTTTAAAAGTCTTCCTTTCTTTCTTAAACTCCGTGCCGAGTCAAATTACCTCATATAAAATGGGACGAGGGAGCATCAAATACTAAAATTTGTTTGGCCTGTGCTTTATTTATTGGCTTCAAAACAAAAACAACCTGAAACTATGTCCTAATGAATTCAAAAAGAATAATATTTTTTTTTTGGGAGAAAGTTGAATTTTAGAGAGAAATTCTTGGTCATATACTGGCTCAACACTATTTTTGCACGCATGAAATTTGCTCAAAACAACTATGAACTATCCTTGTATGATTATATAAATTATTTGTGTGCAAGGCCTAAATTTGATAAATTAAGTTTGCTAACCTGTAAGTAAAATGAATTATACTTTTTTTCCTCAAATTTATATACACAAATAAGAAACAAAAGTAAAATAATGAAATATTTATTAAATTTTAACAACTTAGAACTGACGGCTAAGCTAAAAAATAATTAATATTGAAGGTGGTAAATTTACCGACACTATGATAAACAATAAAGCAACAAATGATTAATCTATAGAGCAAAATTATTGTATGTCTTTTGTAAGTAACAATTCATATTATGTTGTTGGTTTTACAGGGATTACTGATCTCGAATTCTTCTATTAATCTAAGTTCGTGCCGAGCTCATATCATCCTTTAGCACTTCGAATTGTATCTTTATAAAGAAACGATGTACACTTTTATATATACTCTCAACCCTTCAAATAAAAGTTACTATGAGTTCAGAGCTTCTCTATATTTTTTTCCAAATCAAATACATATCTAGCAGTATTTTAATTTGTTCCTTCAAATAAATGACTTCTTTTTCATCCAATGTGCAAGTCCTTTTCTTCTCCTACTTTGAGTTGAGGGCTTCTCTATATTTTGATCATTGAAGAGATATGTAAAACACACAAGTTGCATTACAAGATCGAAAGGAAAATGAACATCTAATTACGAAGAAATATATACCTTGTGAGGCTTTATTCATATAAATAAATAGGTGATTGTGTACCAATATACTCGAGTACTGGGTGAAAAACCAAAAAAGAAATATTCGAGTACTCTCTCGTCCTTGTACTGAATTTCTTTCTAGTGAATTCCTATTTCTGATGCCTAGTATACAATCTCACAACCTAACTCTTTTCTTATAAACATGTAGAGAAGAATGAACTTTGTGAAGATAAACTTGATCTCAAGACTGACAAAAACAGGATGGAGCAAGAATTGAAAGCTACGGCTGCTCCAACGAGTTTTATACCACATAATTTAGTTGCTCTCCAAATAAATATTGATCATTCCATCTCTTCAGATGCTCTAACATTTAAGTTCTTTGCATTTAAATAGGTAACTATTGTTGTTCATAATTTTTTAATTACGGAGAAAACGTTAGTGCAGCTCAATCATAACAGGAAAAAGAATACTCATAAATTATCTTCATGATTATTATTATAATATTTGTTGTGGTAGGTAGAATGTTTTCTGATACGTTTTTGGAAGTTCAATAGTTGTAGTTAAAATATTATTGTCTAATGTTTAATATTTAATTAGATATTTTATTACATTTTTATTTAGTGCAAGGGCAAAATCGTAATCCAACTTTGAACATATGAGCTTCCCACTTTTAGTATATATATATATATATATAGTATGCATTTTGATGCTAATTTTTATTTTTAAAATGTCGGGACCGTTTAATTTGTACGTGAATGAGAATCTAGATAGTCCAGTTCAAATTATGCCTGAAATGTCCACCAAATTTGGGTAGAAAAAGTTGTAGGGGGGACACACAAGGGCAGAGTCTATAGTCGAGGCTCTCAGAACGATGTACGACGACTCCAGTCAGGCTTAGAAGGTATTGGATTTTTACATCAAGCCGAGGCACTTAATGTTGTACAGATAGCTGTTATGTCGAATAAAATAGCAAAACTTATAGTAGCATTAACAGAGTCTGAGCGAAAAAGAGTAGTTGAACAACAAAGCATGAGTGCGACCGTTCAGCAAATCAAAGAACAAGTGCTGAACCTTGCTCACCGACCTGCTAAATCACCTCCTACCAAGGACAACGATGACAAGAGTGTAACACCCCAAAAATTTCTAAGCTAAGCCCCGAACCATTCTTTATTTACATGTAAGGTTGTACCGGGTGATCCTTAAATTGCTCATATGTGTAAAGGTCAATTCTTTAGTGTGGAAATGGATTTGGATATGAATTAAAGTCATTAGAATCCCCTAACACAAAGTTGATTTGAAAGCTTTCTTACCGATTGAGTTTCAATATGAGAATTTTCTTGGATCAACTTCAAACGATCATTTATCTTAGAATATAAAAAGTTAGGTAGCCCATATCCTATCAAATTAAAGGTATTTGAATCTTCTTTCCGAGGCCACCAGTTTTGCGTCAAGCTAAGTTCCGAGTTAAAAGTTATGACCATTTTAATAACCTAATACAGTGCAGCGACGAATTAGCCAACGGAAAAACATTCAAAATGATCGTTTTTATCTTTTTACCTTTAAGAAACCCCTAAACAAACTTCTTGAATAATTAAATGCCCAAACCAATCAGATTTTCATCTCTTAATCTCCCATTCTCTTCTCTCTCAAACCCTAAGGTAAAACCCTAAGGAAAAATCAATGTAGAAGACTTCCATTCAAGATTCTTTCAATTTGTTTTCAAGATTCTTCTTCAAGGTAAGTCTTTCTCCAAGAATTTTATTCTTTCCAACTCAAATTTCTTCATACAATTATGAATCATTAATAAGAATCCTAATTCTTGGCCATAGAGTTTCAAGAAACTAATACAAGAAATCTCAAGAAAGGTTTTCTTGATTGTTCTCCCTCAAGCTAGGTTTTAAGTGTTCCAATCAAGTTCTTCTTCAAGATTTTTCAAGAACTTTGTTTTCCCAGGTATGTAAGGTTATTATAGTGTTGGACTAGTTTGTCCTCACGCCCTACATCTACTTTCAAATCAGTAAAAGAGTAATCTAGGGTTCTATCCTTAGATTTGAGTATTCTTGAGATGAGTTGATGTTGAGTTCTTAGTTCTTGAGTTTCTAATTCTTTTTGAAATTCTATTCCTAATTATTGAATTGCTATATGTTTTGCATTGAGACCTTGAGTTGAATTGTTCATGTCTATATTTCAGCATGAATCCTATTTTGAGTTATAAGTTTTAAGAATCTTTTAAAGACAATATTTTTGCTTTAAGCTGAGTTTTTGAGGAAATAAAGAAGAGTTTGAGAAAGAGCATAAGGGAACTAAGTAGTCCCAAACGTATTATTTTGTTACATTGAGAAGAGGACTATGATTAATGATTAGTATGACATTCGAGTATGTCATCAATGTGTAAGCAGTATGACATCTAGATATGCCATCAATGTTTATGTAGTATGACTTTCCGAGTCATCAATGGTCAGATCACAATAAACAATGGGTTTAAACTTTCTTTTGAGAAAGTAAAGCACAGTTTCAGAAAAGTAAAAGATTTTTCAGAAAAGTAAAAGATTTTTCAGAAAGATTGAGTACAGAGCAGTTACCTCTTTTAAGAGGATAGTCTGAGAAATTATCTCAAACCAGAGAAAGAGTATGTTTTATTCATTTGAGCATGAGTATATATATTATTGGGAGTAGTATTGAACACCGATATGGGGGAGAGTTCATAAAACTCACATCCCCCATAAACCATGTCTTGCCAACATGGGTACAAGATCATACTTTTTAGATGAATCCTTATTGCATAGGGGATCCACTTAGTTGAGAGGTTCTATATTCAAACACGGCATATGATAGTTTTGGCAGCGTGGGCAAGACACTGTATTATCACGTAGCTCATAGTGATGGTTTTCAGTTAGAGATTCTCCCAAATACAGTTAAAAGTGTATTTTTATTATATCACTTAATATGTTGAGTTCAGAGATGAGTAAGTATTTTTGTAAAGTTTTAATGATTTCACTTTTTTATTTCTTTATATTCAGTTGAGTATATATCTATATTTATTGCAGTCCTTTCTTTCAGTTATTTCTATTCAACTTTATTACATACTCGTACATTCAATGTAGTGATGTTGGTCGACCTGCATCGTTTAATGATGCAGATACGGTTTCTTAGGATTCTCAATAAGAGTCTGTTGAGGTCGCTTCATCCGCTCATCCACTTTTGAGTGAGACCTCCTTGCTTGTCGAGGACTCCAGTTTTATGAGTTGTTAGTAGTAGTTCTCTTGAGGAGTCGTGAGTCTTGTCCCGACACTCATATTTGTATAGTAGAGGCTTCATAGATAAATAGTTTAAAGAGTCTTTCAGTTTCAGATGTTTTATTTAAAACTTATGTTTCCTACTCAGTATATTAAGAGAGTTTTGAGATTTAATACACTGTTGATTTAACATTTCTTTCAATTTGATGCTTGTGTATGCATGAGTTAGTTTTCCGCTTATAGTCAGCCAGGATTAGGGTTCGCTTGGGGGCCAACAATGGTTCTCGAGTGCCGGTCACGTCCAGGGTGAAGGCTCAGATCGTGACAGAGAGTGAGGAGGAAGATGATTTCATAGATTGCACCCCTTGGCTTGCATTTATTTAGTTTATGAACTTTTTTTAATTTTTAAATGAATTTTGAAAGACTTTATAATTCTTTAAATTGTAATTCAAGTATTTTTGAAGGTTAATTAAGTTTGCTAGTTTATATTTTATGTAGCTTGTTTGTTGAATGACTTATAGGAATGAATTGAATTAAATTTGCAGGTGGGCAGTAGAAACTGTCAGTTTTTGTTGTCAAAAGAATTGTAGATAAAGTGACGGATATGGTGGTTTTGTCCGTCGCTTTTCTGCATTTTATTTTTAAAAAAATTCAGAAAAATAACAGAGAGGGTCCTTTAGTCTGTCGCTTTTCTGCATTTTTATAAAAAATCAAGAAAAGTGACGGACACAGTCCTTTAGTCCGTCGCTTTTCTGGGATTTTAAAAATATAAATTTAAGAAAAAGTGACAGACTTCGTCACTTTTTGAAATTTTTTTAAAAATTAATTAAAGAAAAGCGACGAACAGCGTCACCTTGTCCGTCACTTTTCAGATTTTTTTTTAAAATAAATTAAAAACAAACGACGGACTGCGTTGCTTTTTAGAAATTAAAAAAAAATAAAAAAATTATAAAAATGCGAAGGACGGCGCCGCATTATTCAAAAAAAATATTTTATTTTTTTTTTAAAAAAAAAACGATGCAATTCATCGCTTTATTGCGACGCCGTCCGTTGCTTGTTGAAAATTATCGAGCAAAAAAATGACGAACTTGAATGCGTCTCTTTTCTATTGATTTTGACCAAAAACGCGACGCACTCCGTCGCTTTTGGCCGTCCTTTTTCGCCAGTTTTTTAATAGTGAATGATTTTCCTCTTTCTATCTCAAATCAATTAGATGAGGTCTAAAGCCTCAAATTTGTGCTAATTAACCTTCCCCACCTTCAATTTTCTCTTTCGAGCTCAATCAAAGTGAAAGGGGAAAGTCCAAGGGTTTATCACTCCCTTTAGAAAATAATTAAATCATAACATTAACTATATAATCAAAGACCCATTTGTAAACTAGAAATGATTCAATTAATTACAAAAACATTAGATAAAAACTCAAACCCAAACATTGTATATCTTTAACACAATACCTAAATCAATAATTAGTAACTACGCCAATAAATATCAAATACAAACCAAAGAGTTGAAGTAAGGTTTAAGTCAACCTTCACTCTAATGGTGTCGGATGCTAAAGCTTGCTCCCTAAGCTTGAAATTTTTCCAAAGAAGTAAAAGATTGGAAAATTATAGGTCAAAGATATGTTTCCAAGAGAGATTGGACGAGTCTTATGTGGATTGGGGATCAAATTATGAAATTCCAGAACTATCACACCCCAAAATCAAGGGTGCAACTAGCACCTAATTCCAAAACATAGGCATAGGTCGACCCTGCTGAACCACTTGCCAATGGCGCGCAACAACCATACATAATCAAGAAAAAATACAAGTATAATTTTGATTAAAAATCAGCCCTCGTCCAATGAGTCCCATGTTGACAGCTTTAGAAAGAAAAAAACTACTCTCAGTAACATATAAAGAAATCAGCAAGTAGCACAATAGGAAGTGAAGAACACACCTTCCATGTAGAGTTTTAGTGTTAGAAGATTATCAGAATATGTCATGAATGCCTAGAATATACTGGAGCAGTAAGCTAAATCAGTTCTGCCAAACCATGGACATGTGAGTGAAAGACAATGACGAGGTATATGTGGCACGTAAGGTTCACTGGTTTCCCGCACAGATGCTGGAGATGGCTTTTGTCACAAACCTCCTTTTTTCTATTCTTATGGTGGTGGTGATCGATAAACTAGTCACTTCTTGGGGCGACCCAAATAGCCGAGACCTCCTCTCAGGCTACCAGAAAGGTAAGGAATTATTAATCAATGATTTTGAGCCCTTGTGACTTTGATACCATGTAAAATATAGAGACAATGGAACAATCTTCCTACTCATATTATTTCAAGAATGAGAGTTATTTCTATGTGTATGCGCAAGTCTATCTAAGGAAACATAATTAGAAGTAAATCTATCTAAGCAAAAAAAATCAGAAGATCCCAAAATATCTTCCATCTATAATTGTGCTATGTATAATAGAGAAAATAGTTAAATTCCCCCTCAACCTATTAGCTAATTCTCAACTATCCACTTATTCTCTACGGGGTCGTATTACCCCCTGAACTATTTAAATATGGAATAATAACCTCCCTACAAAATAATAACCAGTTGTATGTAAAAGCTATGTAGCACACACGATGGAACACTGTACATTCATTTTTTGTTCTTTTTTTTCTTGTAAAGTTTAAACCTAACCTTAAATAATAACTTTATATTCCACTGTAAAATTACGTAAAGATTCCATTTTTATCAAACCTAGAAATTAAAATTTACAAAAAATGCTTCCAAATAAAGATTTGTTTTTAAAGAAACCTAATGATTTCTTTACAGAATAATAAGAGAAAATGAAATCTCTACACCATATTAATGTCACTCCCCGAGATTATCCCCTAGACGTAACACGGGACCTAAGGTCACAAGTGACCCCAAGCTAATCCTGAATCTGGCATATCACAGGCATACTAAAATAATTCTAACTAAGCGGAAGCATAACTGATAGATGAGTAAATCTAAAAGAGTTCAACTAAGAATATAACTGAGTTCAAATGTGGAACAACCAAAAAACAACTGAGTTTGATTAATACTGATGAGCTAATGGACAAGTTCCCAGCTTACTCTAAAATATTAAAACTAGTAACGAACTAACTAAAATAAAATCATAAAGAAACTTCATCCGATGATGAGGACTCACCACTGAAACTGCTGAGTACAAACTGGAAATTGAGCTAAGCGTAGTCTGAATGTTGAGCGTCTGAACCTAGATCATGCAATGATGTAGCACAAAAGTATGCATCAGTACTTTGAATGTATTGAGCATGTGGGATATATACTTAGCTGAACAATATAAAAACTTAACATGGAAATAGATATACTGAAACATAACTGAAAGCAGACCTGGATGCAATGACCAAGTACTAATCATGAAGATATATCACGCTGAACTAAATACTGAATATATGATCAATGCAACATGAATCTGACTGTGGGAGATACTATTAACTGACATATACAACGTGAGAAAAATGTGGAGTCTGATGTATACGCCCCATCGAGAGGACCCAATATTCCTTTCCAGGGTATGAAGGCAAGACCGTGGTGTGATCACTAAAACTGATGCCCAACAGAGGGGACTTGTAAAACTACGATGGCATGTAGTTCTAGGACTTGAGGGTACGCTGAATCCTAGTCCAACTCGGTGCTAAGTTTACACCCAACTAAATATAAAGCTAAAAATGCAACGGTAATCCTTAATAGCACAAAATACTTATAATTAGTTGAGAATACATCATGCATATACTGAAATATATGAAATTCGAATTTTAAAGCATGATTGTTTAACTAATCTGCCTAGCAAGTATAATTCATGAAATACAAATAATGAACACAAGCTAGGGTTTCTAAGTTTTATACATGGGACTACACTAATTCTCAAAGAAACAGGTAATTAACATTACATAAAATATAACAACTAATTACAATGGATCCGTAGGATTTAGGAACCCTAGATCTGAACAATTTATGAAGAAGATGAAAAATTGACTGAATTGTAGTGACCTAATGGGTGAAAGAAATCTACTAATGAAATCCCACATACCTAGTGAAGAAAAATACGGAGAAATCCTTCGGATTTCGAGGCTGAACTAGAAGGAGAGCTCTGCTTGTTGTTGAGAGAAACTGTCGCCTCTTTCTCTTCTTTTCTTTCCAATTCTTGTGATTTTAGGAGAATGAAGGTTTTAGGTAGTTTCTGACTAGTTTACTAGGCTTACACGAAGTAAAAATACATAGTTTAAGTACCTAACAACGTAGTTTAAGTACCCAATGCATCGGGGAAGGACTAAAATGACACTGACTTAAAGGTGACGAAGTGCCTCTCACGAGGGGCTTCACGGGCCGTCTAGAGCATTATTGCCCGTCTAGTGGGTCGTGATGATGCCCTGTCCAACAGAGCTTCAGTAACACGGGCATAAGTTACTCTGGGCTTGGAATTAAGCGAACTTGGTGGCATTGGAAAGAGGACTCAAAGATCTTTAATTTGATAGGTAATGGGCCAGATAATTTATTTTTTACTGAAAGATATAATCGTTTGAAGTTGACCCAAAACTCAAAGTCTGATAAGTCTCTTTCACAGATGACTTCACGGTCCGTTTGAAGCTTCACGAAGTGTCTATCCTTCACAACCACACTCTCTAAAGGTATTATCGATGGTAGATCACCCACAAACATCTTCAACAAGGAAATGTGAAAGAATGGATGAACCGCTGCTAGTTCTACTAGCAACTCTAACTTATAAGCTATATTAGCAATCCTTTTCAGGATTCTATAAGGACCTACAAACCTAGGACTGTGCTTCCCTTTCTTTCCAAATCTCATCACCCCCTTCATGAGTGACACTTTCAGGAAAACCCAGTCATCGATTTCAAACTCTAAGTCCCTTCTTCTCACATCTGCATAGGACTTCAGACGACTCTGAGCTATCTTTTGTCTATCTTTGATGAGCTGGAATTTCTCGATAGTCTCATGGACCGAATTTGGCCCAATCAAGGTTGCTTCACCTACTTCGATCCAATCAACTAGGGACCTGCATCTACACCCATACAGTCATTCATAAGGGCCATCTGAATACTGGAATGAAAATTGTTATTATAAGCGAACTCTATGAGATGTAGGTGATCATCCCAACTACCCTTGAAATTGATCACGCAAGCTCTCAACATGTCCTCTAAGGTCTGAATGGTACGCTCTGCCTGACCATCCATCTGTGGATGAAATGTGTACTGAGATTTACCTGAGTACCAAGACCAATCTGGAAAAATATCCAGAAATGAGATGTAAACTGAGGACCTCTATCTGAGATGATAGACAAGGAAACCCCAAGCAACCTGACTATCTCACTGATGTAGAGTCTGACGTAGTCCTCCACTGAATCTGTAGTCTTGACTGTCAAGAAGTGAGCTGACTCACCCAAATGGAGTCATGCTATTGCGAGTACAAGGTAAACCCCTAATGAAATCCATGTTTATCACTTCACACTTCCACATAAGAATGCTAATATCTTGAGTCACACCTCCTGGTTTCTGATGTTCTACTTTAACCTGTTGATAGTTAGGACACTTAGCCAAAAAATCTGCGATGTCCCTCTTCATGTCGTTCCACCAATAGACTTCTCGTAGATCACGTTATATCTTAGTGGCACCCGAATGAATAGAATATCTGGAATTATAGGCTTCTGTAAGGATTTGTTGCCTCAACTCACCCACATTTGGAACACATAAGCAACCCTGGTAACGAGCACACCATCTCCCCCTTTGGAGAACACTTCAACTCTTTGCTGATGAATTGCACCTTTTAACTAAAGTAGTTTATGATCACTATCTTGTTTCTTTTTAACCTCCCCTAATAATGAAGATTCTGACCCATTCTAATCTATCACACCACCATCTGACGTGTCCATAGGCAAACTCCTAAGTAAGCAAGCCAGTGAACATCTCTGGCTAATTCTTTCATCTCTTCCTCAACATGTTCCACATTACCCATCGATAGTCTGCTGAGGGCTTCAGCCACTACATTGGCCTTACCTGGATGGTAGAGCACATTCATGTCATAGTCTTTGAGGAATTCAAGCCATCTTCTCTGATAAGATTCAAATTTTTCTGGGTGAACATATACTGGAGGCTCTTATGATCTGTGAACACATCAACGTGAACACCATACAAGTAGTGTCTCCAAATCTTTAGGGCAAAAACTACGGCTACAAGCTCGTGGTCATGAGTCGGGTAGTTCTTCTCATGGACCTTAAGCTGTCTAGAAGCATAAGCTATGATCTTACCTTGCTTCATCAACACAAAACCTAGGCCAACCTTGGATGCATCACCATAAACAAAATAACCGTCAGAACCTTATGTAGAGTCATGACAGGAGTTGTAGTCAATCTAGTTTTCAATTCTAAGAAGCTTTTCTCACACTCATCTGACCACTGAAACTTGAAATTTTTCTGAGTCAACTTTGTCAATGGGGCTGCTATGGATGAAAATCCTTCAACAAACCTCCTGTAGGTACCGACCAAACCCAAGAAACTTCATATATCAGTTGCAGAGATGGGTCTGGTCTAGTGCTCTACTGCCTTAATTTATCTGAGAATCCACTCGGATCCCTTCGCTAGATACTACATGACCAAGGAGAGTGACCGACTGTAACAAGAATTCACATTTGCTGAACTTAGCAAATAGCTGGCGATCTTTTAGGGTTTGCAGAACAACTCTCAGATGAGTTGCATGCTCTTCCTCACTCTGAGAATAAATGGGGATATCATCAATAAAGATGATGACGAACAAGTCTGAATACTGTTTGAACACCTTGTTCATTAAGTCCATGAAAGCTACAAGAGAATTTGTTAGTCCAAAAGATATAACTACAAATTCATAGTGACCATACCGAGTCTTGAATATTGTTTTAGGGATGTCACTGCCTCTGACTTTGAGCTGATGATAGCCGGATCTGAAGTCTTTCTTAGGAAAGCAACTAGCACCCTGAAGTTGGTCAAAAGTCATCAATCCTGGGGATGGGATATTTATTCTTGGTTGTGACTTTGTTCAACTAACGATAGTCAATGCACATCCTGAGAGAAATGACTTTCTTTCACACGAACAACACTCGAGCACCCCATCGAGAGATGTTGGGTCTGATAAAGTCCTTATGTAGAAGGTCTTTTAACTGTTCTTTCAATTCCTTAAGCTCAACATGAGCCATCCTATAAAGAGAATCAAAATAGGCTGGGTATCTCGAAGGAGATCTATTCGAAAGTTGACTTCCCTTTCAGGAGCAACTCTGGGAAGATCTTCTAGGAACACTTCTGGAAACTCATTTACGATTGGGACTGACTCAAGAGTTGGGGTTTCAGAGTTTGAATCCTTAACCTGAACAAGATGATAGATATACCCTTTAGAGATCATTTTCTTGGCCTTAAGGTAAGAGATAAATCAACCTACAGCAACTGAGTTACTAACCTTCCACTCTAAGACTGGCTCGTTTAGAAGCTGAAACCTAATGATCCTAGTTCTACGATCAACTGAGGCATAACAAGAATCTAACCAATACATGCCTAGAATGATATCAAAATCTATCATTTCTAACTCTACAAGGTCTGCTGAGGTGACTTTCTGGGAAACTGTGACAGGGCAATTTTTGTATACCTATCTAGCAATAATTGGGTCACCAACTAGAGTAGAGACTGAGAAGGGTTTTGAGAGAGTTTCAGGACTGACACCGAAGTTTACTGTTGTATAAAGAGTTACAAAATAAAGTGTAGCCCCTGGATCTAACGATGCATAAACATCTAAATTGAAGACTTGTAACATACCCGTGACCACAATAAGTTCCCTCTCTATAGAAGAAAGAGAGTGCCACAACTATTATTTCAAAATCTTAGAAATTCCTTCTGGGAACAACTAGAAGATAGAAAGACCGATGTGTGGCCTGCTACTGCTGATTCTCGAGGAGTTACACGATGGCCATGTGATGATGCATCAAATAGATGCAAGGGTGGATGACTCAGTAGGTCCTTGTATGGACTGATTGTGCTCCCCTCAGGAATAGCTTTAGAGGAAATAAGAGTGGACATCTATATGGGCTTCATGTGATTCAAAGCCAACCACTATGTATTGCAAGAAAGTCCTATTTGTACCTATGTATACCTAATGAAAGTCTTAAAGAGCCTCTTAACACTTACCTGCCTAAACCAAGCAAGATTCCGAAGAAATCCATTACCGGCAAGATACGATACGGCTCATCCAAAAAAGGTTTTTCACTTTTCATTCATTGAATGACTTGATTCTCAAAGGATGAAGGAAAACTTCTAAGCCATAATGTATCAAAACGAGGAGCTGAAAGCCACTTGATTGTAAGGAGAGGAGGCCATAGAGGAGCGATGGCCCTGTCGATTGCATGGTTTCTTCAATTCCACATTTCTGAATCATCAAACATGATGGCTCTTTTGGGGCCTCTGGATCATGATCAGGTGAGGGCTCTGGAGGAAGTCGCTTCCCCTGGGATTCAGAATTTGCAGATTTATTTAGAAGTAGTTCCCCTGCTAATTCTGAAGCCCGTCTCAACCGAACGGCTCCGGACTCTCCCAACCCTGGTGAACCCGCAGTCCTTCCTATTGTGGAGCCTTATCATCCATTACAGGAGGATGAGGAGAGGCTAAGGGAGCTCACGGAGACTTGGAAATCTAGAGCAGGTCTTTCTTGTAAATCTCTCATGTCAAGAGCTACTTCCTCGAATATCAATACAGGGAGCCGCGAGGAGAGGATCTTTTCAGCCCTTTTGCTAGTGAGGGTCGGAATGGAATATCGTATGTAGTGTTGAATCCAATCTGAAGCTCTTTCGAACAAGCGAGGAACGAGTGACCATAAGCTCTGCTTAAGCACTCGACATGCACTTAGCTTAAAACATGTTCATCATGTAGTCTGGCGAAGCGCACCTTTGTGAAGCAGCCTAGCATCACTTTAGATAGGAGCTGAATGGATGACTTAATCTGAAAGTAAGTTCTCTGGATCGATATATTGTACGATGTAATGAAGATCTTGATATAGATCCGGTGACCGAAGCTCTTTCAACTTGTCCTGTCTTTTGATAAGTATTGTGGTTAAGCTAGTTAACAAGATGAGAGTCACAAAATTGAAATAAGAACTGTCAAGTGATTCTTGAATGCGAGAAGAATCCTGGTCCTGGCAAGCCTGAAGAGCATACAACCTGTTCTGGTGCTGACCACCACCTATAACAGACGAGGCACACTGCTGAGTGGGGCGACCTACTAGCGCTGCTGAAGTTGTAGACGTGGCTTTGTTACCTCCCTGTCCTTGCCTGGAAGAAGGGCAATCCTTTAAGGTATGACCAAACTGACCGCACCCAAAACACCCCTCTCTACGAGAAAGACACTCGCCTGGATGGTTCTTACCACACTTCAGACAAGATGGAAAAGTCCGGTTACATAAAGCACTGCCCTGAGACTTAGAGCCTAATGCTCTCCCTTTCTGATCGTGTCGAAACCTGGGGGACAGAGCACTAGCTTATGAAGGCAATGGGGTTTTAGACCTCTACTAAAACTATGAGTGATTTCCACCTCTCGACCTCTCTTGATAATATTCATAGTTGCCCATTCTAGCCTTTTTGTTATCCTTAGACATTTTCTTGAGTGTATCTCTCTCAACCTGCTGAGCATGGCTCATTAGTCTGGATATATTCATATCCCCTAATAACATAGCATTCTCGCACTATATCTTTACCAGATCACATACTCTAAACAAGAACTTGCTCATCTGTGCTCTCCGATCGGCCACCATATGTGGAGCATACCTGGAGAGCTGGGTGAACTTTAGCCTGTATTCTTGCCTAAAGTTCATAAATTCCTGGGCCTTAGCCTCCCTCAACTCTTTTGGGAAGAACCTGTCCAGAAAAGCTCCAGTAAAACAGTCCCACGTCACAGGAGCTACATTTGCACCCCTGTTGTCTTTCCACTACGTGAACCAGATATAAGCCACATCCTTGAGTTGATAGGATGCTGCCTCAACACTATCAGTACCATTCACTTGCATTACCTCAATAATCTTCTTGATCTCATCAACGAAATTTTTTGGGTCCTCACCAACCCTCGACCCGAGAAACTCTGGCAGATTTATACGAACAAAGTCTCAAACCCTGGCTGCAGCTAATCCACCAGTGGGGTTTGCAAGAACTAGGGCCTGCTGATTGGTCTTGTTGGCTACGGTCTGGGACAATTGCTAGATCACATTATGGAACTCTACATTCGTAACCTCATGGTCCAGTACTAGAGGAACTACGTTATCATTGTGTGCGTTAACTTTGCGTGTTAGCAAAAGAAGTGATGTTTTTCTTAGAACACCTCGTAGCCTCCCCCTTATAGGTGTGGCGTACGTCACACCTATAAAAGAGACTCTACTTAGTGCGGCTTTCAGACACCCTACTACTCTTGAACCTGATGCTCTGATACTATAACACCGCGTATTAAAAAAAAAGACCAAATTGCAGATTTTCAGAAGTTGTAGGTGCCACCAACGAGAGCTACCTACGGACCGTAGGTGGGGTCCGTGGTTGGCTACCTCGACTCCACCCAAAAATTTCAGAAAGAGTCCAGAACCATGCCAGGGCCTACGGACCGTAGGTGGGACCACGGTCCATGGTCCAGGTCTGTGGTTCAGACCCTCAATTTTTAGCTCCCAGACACCAAACGACGGCTGACAGGATGGACCGTCAGTCGACCTATGGTCCATCGGTCAGGCCCATCGTTGGTCCTTACAGTTTTTAAGTTAGGGTCATTTTGGTCTTTTCCCCCATGCATTGGGCACCTAAACTACGTTGTTTAACCCCTAAACTACGTCGTTTTACTCAGTTTAAGCCTAGTATTCTAATCAGAACCTACCCCAATCGATTCATTCTCCAAAATTCACCAAAACTAGAGCAAAAAGAGAAGAAACAGTCGACCAAACCCTTCGAAGAACGCAACAGGTTTTCATCAGTTCAAGCCCTGAAATCAAAAGATTTCTCAGTGAATTTCATCACCAGGTATGTGGGATTTCACTATTGGATTCCTTTCTTCTACTATGTCCCTAGAATTCAGTCTGATTTTTGATTCTCAATATCATCTTTAGACCTAGGGTTTCTAAAACCTTGGAGAATTATTGTGAATTAGCTGTTATAGTGTCCATTATCAGAATATCAGGTTTTCATGAATTAGTTGCTTAGTTCCTAGCATGAAACTCAGAACCCTAGTTGTATAGATTCTCTTAGTTCATGAATTACACTTGCTAGGTCAGTTAAACAGATATACATGCTCTAGTTTCGAATGTTTCATTATCAGTATTTAAATGTTGCATTCTCAGATTTGCATGTCAAAACATTGAGCTATCCAGTATTTGAGTTATGTTTTTTTATACACATTTCCAATTTGGAGTAGGCTTATTACCGAGTTGGACTAAGGTTCATCGTACCCTTATAGTCACAGAACTATGTGCCCCCGTAGAAGTATAAGCCCCCTCTGTGGGCATCAGATTTAGTGATCGCGCCAATGGTGACTTTATACCCCTGGAAAGGTATATTGGGTCCTCTCGATGGGGAGTATACATCAGACTCCATGTTTAACTCACGTGGTTTTATGTCGGTTAATAGTAGCTCCCACAGTCAGACTTTAGTGCATTTAACCATGTTTTCAGTATATACTTTGGTATTCAGTCAGCATGTCCTATTCATGATTTAGTACTTAGTCATGGCATTCAGTTTAGCTTTTCAACATCTTGCAGTATTTACATTCATATTAAGTTATGTCATTGCTCAGTTACGCTTTGTTCAGTTTATATGTTTGTTCAGCTATATTCTATATCATGCATGCTCAGTACATTCCAAGTACTGACGCTTACTCTGCACTACATCCTTTCATGATGTAGGTTCAGGTACTCAGCATACAGATCATGCATAGATCGGTTCCTGATCCGCATTTCAGCAGCTTCAGTGGGGAGTCCTCATACTTCGAGGACAATAGACATATTTTCTAGATTTAGCCTTTTTTTCAGTTTCAGTTTTGCTAGAGTTAGCTGGGGGCATGTCCTAGCAACTCTAGTCAGTAGAGGCTTTTCCAGATATAGTATTAGACTCAGCTTTAGTTTTTGAGTGATTGTTCAGTATCACTAAACTCATTGTATGCTTTATATTAAGATCAGTATTGGGTATTCCCCAAATTTCATTTAATTATTATTTTAAGCTTCCTTATAGTATATCTTTATTCAGTTATCTTTTAGTATGCTTATGATATGCCAGACACAAGGTTAGCTTGGGGTCACTCGTGATCCTAGGTCCTGTGTTACGTCAAGGGGATAGCCTCAGGGATTGACAAACTTGGTAGCAGAGCATTAGGTTCAAGAGTCCTAGGATGTTTGAAGGCCACACTAAGTAGAGTCTCTTTAATGGGTGTGAAGTGCACCTCATCTAATGAGAGGGAGGCTACGAAGTATTTTAGGAAAAACTTCACTTTCTTGCTATTCTTATCGTGCGTGGGTATGGTCTCCTTTATTATTTATCGTTATACGTTTCAGATCATGCCTCCTCGTAGAGCTTATGCAAGGAATGCTAATGCACGCATTGCTAACGCAGTTCCTCCAGTCCCAGACCATGAGGTTTTGAATGCAAACTTTTGGAATGCGATCCAACTTTTAGCTCAGAGTCTGGCCAACCAGAACAACCAACATGTTCCAGTTCTGGCGAATGCTAATAGTGGGTCAATAGCAGCCAGGGTTCGAGATTTTTTTTGGATGAATCCGCCTGAGTTTCTAGGGTCGCAGATTGGTGAGGACCCACAAAATCTCATTGATGAGGTTAAGAAAATCTTTTGAGTGATGCAAGTTACTGGTAATAATAGGGTATAGTTGGCATCCTACTAGCTTAAGGATGTGGCTCACATTTGGTTCACTCAGTGGAAATAAAATAGGGGTGCGGATGCAGCTCTTGTGACTTGGGAATGCTTTACTGGAGCTTTTCTAGACAGGTTCTTCCTGAGAGAGTTCAGGGAGGCTAAAGCTCAGGAGTTCATGAATTCTAGGTAAGGTACCATGTCAGTCCAAGAGTATGGACTTAAGCTCTCTTAACTCTCCAGGTATTGCTGATCCGAGGGCACATATGAGTAAATTTCTGTTTGGGGTATCCGACGTAGTGAAGACAGAGTGCAGGAATGCTATGTTGTTAGAGGAGATTAATATATCTAGGCTCATGACTCATGCTCAGCAGGTTGAAGGAGATAAGCTTAGGGAATTGGCTAAGGACAACAAGAAGGTTAGAACGAGCAACTATGATTACTCTCAACAGAAATCAGGTGGTGGAAATCGCTCATAGTTTCAGCAGAGGTCTACAGCCCTAGCACCTTCGTCAGCTCATGCTCCATCCCCCAGGTTTCGACAGGATCAAAAAGGTAGGGTATCAGGCTCTAAGTCTCAGAGGAGTGCTTCCAGTAACAGGACTTTCCCAACTTGTCCAAAGTGTGGTAAGAACCATCCGAGTGAGTGTCTTGTAGGCAAGGAAGGATGCTTTGGTGTGGTCAGTCTGGCCATAGGTTGAGGGATTGGCCTTCAGCCAGGCAGGGTAAGGAGGTAACAACAATAGGTCTCATTCTACAGCCCCAGCAGCAACAGCAGGTCGCCCAACTCAGCAGGGTGTTTCATCCGGTACAGGTAGAGGTCAGCACCACAACAGGTTGTATGCTCTTCAGGCTCGCCAGGATCAGGAAGATTCTCCTGATGTGGTAACTGGTACGTTGTGAGTCTTTCACTTAGATGTTTATGCATTGTTAGATCCAGGGGCTACGTTGTCTTTTGCAACTCTCTATATAGCAGTAAACTTCAGTGTCAGTCTAGAAACTCTCTCAGAACCCTTCTCAGTCTCTACTCCAGTTGGTGACCCAGTTATAGATAGACGGGTATACAGAAATTGCCCTGTCACAGTTTCTCATAAAGTCACCTCAACAGATCTTGTAGAGTTATAAATGGTAGACTTTGATATCATTTTAGGCATGGATTGGTTACATTCTCGTTATGCCTCAGTTGATTGTAGAACTAGGATTGTTCGGTTTCAATTTCCAAATGAACCAATCTTAGAATGGAAGGGTAGTAGCTCAATGCCTATGGGTCGATTCATTTCTTACCTTTAAGGCCATAAAAATGATTTCCAAGAGATATATCTATCATCTTGTTTGGGTTAAGGATTCAAACTCTGAAACCCCAACTCTTAAGTCAGTCCTAGTGGTAAATGGGTTTCCAGAAGTATTTCCAGAAGATCTTCCTGGAGTTCCTCCCGAAAGGAAAATTGACTTCGGAATAGATCTCCTTCCAGATACCCAGCCTATTTCGATTCCTCCTTACAGAATGGCTCCAGTTGAGCTTAAGGAATTAAAAGAGAAGTTGAAAGACCTTCTAGATAAAGGCTTCATCAGACTTAGTATCTCTCTATGGGGTGCTCCAGTGTTGTTCGTGAAAACGAAAGATGGTTCTCTCAAAATGTGCATTGACTATTGGCAGTTGAACAAAGTCACAATCAAGAATAGGTATCCCATCCCCAGGATTGATGACTTGTTCGACCAACTTCAGGGTGCTAGTTGCTTTTCTAAGATAGACCTCAGATCCGGCTATCATCAGCTTAGAGTCCGAGATAGTGACATTCCAAAGACATCCTTCAGAACTCGGTATGGTCATTATGAATTTGTAGTTATGTCTTTCGGACTAACAAATGCTCCTACAACTTTCATGGACTTAATGAACAAAGTGTTCAAATAGTATTTGGACCTATTCGTTATTGTATTTATTGATGATATCCTCATATATTCTCAGAGTGAGGACGAGCATGCGACTCATCTGAGAGTTGTTCTGCAAACTCTTAAAGATTGCCAGCTATTCGCTAAGTTCAGAAAATGTGAATTTTGGTTACAGTCTGTCGCTTTCCTTAGTCATGTGTTATCTAGCGAAGGGATCCGAGTGGATTCTTAGAAAATAGAAGCAGTGAAACACTGGCCCAGACCCACCTCTCCAATAGATATCAGAAGTTTCTTGGATTTGATCGGTTATTACAGGAGATCTATTGAAGGATTTTCATCCATAACTTCCCCATTGACTAGGTTGACTCAGAAAAAGGTTCAGTTTGAGTGGTCAAATGAGTGTGAGAAAAGCTTTGCAGAATTGAAAACTAGGTTGACTACAGGTCTTGTCTTAACTCTACTAGATGGTTGTGACGGTTATGTGATTTATTGTGATGCGTCCAGGGTCGTCCTAGGTTTTGTATTGATGCAGCGAGGTAAGGCCATAGCTTATGCTTCTAGACAACTTAAGGTCCATGAGAAGAACTATCCGACTCATGACCTCGAGCTTGCAGCCGTAGTATTTGCCCTAAAGATTTAGAGACATTACTTGTATGGTGTTCACATGGATGTGTTCACAGATCATAAGAGCCTCCAGTATGTGTTCACCCAGAAAGAGTTGAATCTTCGTCAGAGGAGATGGCTTGAATTCCTCAAGGACTATGACATGAATATGTTTTACCATCCTGGTAAGGCCAATGTAGTAGCTGATGCTCTTAGTATATTGTTCATGGGTAGTGTAGCTCATGTTGACGAAGAGAGGAAGGAATTAGCGAAAGATGTTAACCGTCTAGCTCGCTTAGGAGTTTGTCTTACGGACATGTCAGAGGGTGGAGTGATAGTTCAGAATAGATCTGAATCTTTATTGGTAGCGGAGGTTAAGGAAAAACAAGATAGTGATCCCATATTGCTTCAGTTGAAAGGTGCAGTCCATCAGCAGAAAGTTGAGGTTTTCTCCCAAGGGGGAGATGGTGTACTTCGTTACCAAGGTCGCTTATGTGTTCCTAATGTGAGTGAGTTGAGGCAGTAGATTCTTGCAGAAGCTCATAACTCTAGGTATTCCATCCATCCAGGTGCCACTAAGATGTATCGTGACCTACGGGAAGTCTTTTGGTGGAACGGCATGAAGAGGGACATAGCAGATTTTATGGCTAAGTGTCCTAATTGTCAGCAAGTTAAGGTAGAACATCAGAAACCAGGAGGTATGACTCAGGAGATTAACAATCCTACATGGAAGTGGGAAGTGATAAACATGAACTTCACATGGGTTTACCTCGTACTCGCAGACAACATGACTCCATTTGGGTGATAGTAGAAAGAGTTACTAAGTTTGCTCACTTCTTGGCTGTCAAGACTACAGATTCGGCGGAGGACTATGCCAAGCTTTACATTAATGAGATAGTCAGGTTGCATGGGGTTCCCTTGTCTATCATCTCAGATAGAGGTCCTCAGTTTACCTCTCATTTCTGGAAATCATTTCAGAAAGGTCTTGGTACTCAGGTAAATCTCAGCACAACATTTCATCCACTGACGGATGGTCAGGCAGAACGTACCATTCAGACCTTAGTGGACATGTTGAGAGCTTGCGTGATCGATTTCAAGGTAAGTTGGGATGATCACCTATCTCTCATAGAGTTCGCCTACAATAATCGTTTCCATTCCAGCATTCATATGGCCCATTATGAGGCATTATATGGGCGTAGATGCAGATCTCTAGTTGGTTGGTTTGAAGTAGGTGAAGCAGCATTGATTGGGCCAGATTCGGTTCATGAAGCTATGGAAAAAGTTCAGCTCATCAAGGATAGGCTTAAGACAGCCCAGAGTCGTTAGAAGTCATATGCAGATGTGAGGAGAAGGGACTTAAAGTTCAAAATCGATGATTGGGTTTTCCTGAAAGTGTCACCTATGAAGGGGGTGATGAAATTTGGCAATAAAGGGAAGCTCAGTCCGAGATATGTAGGTCCTTACAGAATCTTGAAAAGGGTTGGAAATGTGGCTTATGAGTTAGAGCTGCCAGCAGAACTAGCAGCGGTTCATCCAGTCTTTCACATTTCCCTGTTGAAGAAGTGTGTGGTTGGTCCGATATCTATTGTACCATTAGAGAGTGTGGCTGTGAAGGATAGACTCACTTACGAAGAGGAGCCAGTTGAAATTCTTGATCGTCAGGTTTGAAGATTGAGAAATAAAGAGGTCGCTTCACTAAAGGTTTTGTGGAAGAGCCAGTCAGTAGAGGGAGCTAATTGGGAAGCAGAAGCAGCCATAATGGCCAAGTATCTTCATCTCTTTCCTTCCGATTCCGTTTCAGCTTCAGGTAATAGTTCCTCTCCAGTCTCTCAATTTACTCTTGTGTAAATTCAGTCTTAGTATCATGTTCCTTCAGTTGTTCTTGCATTTTCAGTGTATTTGCATGTTCTTGGAACTCAATTTAGTCAGATATCAGTTTTTAGTACTTAGTAGTAGGGATTGCAGCATCTTCCCTCCATATTCACCTAGTTTAGACTTCATTCGAGGACGAATGTTCCCAAGGGGGAGATAATGTAACACCCCGTATTAAATAAAAGAAACCAAATAGCAGATTTTCAGAAATTTCAGGTGCCACCAACGAGGGCCACCTACGGACCGTAGGTTGAACCACAGACCGTAGTTGGGGTCCGTGGTTGGCTTCCTCGACTACACCCAGAAATTTCAGAAAGAGTCCAGAACCACGTCAGGGCCTACGGACCGTAGGTGGGACCACGGTCCATGGTCCAGGGCAGTGGTTCAGACCCTCAATTTTCAGCTCCCAGACACCAAACGATGGTTGACAGGACGGACCGTCAGTGAGGCTTGTCGTTGGCCCCGACAGTTTTTAAGTTAGGGTCGTTTTGGTCTTGTCCCCTATGCATTGGGCACCTAAAATACGTCGTTTAACCCCTAAACTATGTCATTTTATTCAGTAAAGCCTGGTATTCTAATCAGAACCTAACCCAATCGATTCATTCTCCAAAATTCACCAAAACTAGAGCAAAAAGATGAGAAATAGTCGACCAACCCCTTCCAAAAACGCATCAGGTTTTCTTCAGTTCCAGCCCCGAAATCGAAAGATTTCTGAGTGAATTTCGTCACCAGGTATGTGGGATTTCACTAGTGGTTTCCTTTCTTCCACTAAGTCCCTAGAATTTAGTCAGATTCTTGATTCTCGATATCATGTTTAAACCTAGGGTTTCTAAAACCTTGGAGAATTGTTGTGAATTAGTTGTTTTCATGAATTTGTTTCTTAGTTCCTTGCATGAAACTCAGAAACCTAGTTATATAGATTCTCTTAGTTCATGAATTACACTTGCTAGGTCAATTAAACAGATATACATTCTCTATTTTCGAATGTTTCATTGTCAGTATTTAAATGTTGCATTCTCAAATTTGCATTTCAGATCATTGAGCTATCCAGTATTTCAGTTATGTTGTTTATACACATTCCTAGTTGGGAGTAGGCTTATTATCGAGTTGGATTAGGGTTCAGCGTACCCTTATGGTCCCAGAACTATGTGCCCCTATAGGAGTAAAAGTCCCCTCTGTGGGCATCAAATTTAGTGATCACACCAGTCATGCCTTTATACCCCTGGCAAGGTATATTGGGTCCTCTCGATGGGACGTATACATCGGACTCCATGTTTAGCTCACGTGGTTTTACGTCGGTTAATAGTAGCTACCACAGTCAGACTTTAGTGTATTTGACTAGGTTTTCAGTTTATACTTTGGTATTCAGTCAGCATGTCCTATTCAGGATTTAGTACTTGGTCATTGCATTCAGTTTAGCTTTTCAGCATATTGCAGTATTTACATTCATATTCAGTTATGCCATTGCTCAGTTATGCTTTTTTCAGTTTATATGTTTGTTCAGCTATATTCTATATCTTGCATGCTCAGTACATTCCAAGTACTGACACATACTATGCGCTACATGCTTTCATGATGTAGGTTCAGGTACTCAGCATTTAGATCACACATAGATCGGTTCCTGATCCGCATTTCAGCAGCTTCAGTGGTGAGTCCTGATACTTCGAGGACAATAGACATGTTTTCTAGATTTAGTCTATTATTTCAATTATAGTTTTGCTAGAGTTAGCTGGGGGCATGTCCCAGCAACTCTAGTCAGTAGAGGCTTTTCCAAACATAGTATTAGACTCAGCTTTAGTTTTTGAGTGATTGTTCAGTATCACTAAACTCAAAATACGCTTTATATTCAGATCAGTATTGGGTATTCCTTATCTTTCATTTAATTATTTTTTTAAGTTTCCGCATTGTATATCTTTATTCAGTTATCTTTTAGTATGCTTATGATATGCCAGACACTGGGTTAGCTTGGGTCACTCGTGATCCTAGGTCACGTGTTACGTCAAGGGGGTAGCCTCGGGGCTTGACAGATACCAATTTTGTCATGCCCCGAGACTATCCCCTAGACGTAACACGGGACCTAGGGTCACAGGTACTCCCAAGCTAACCCTAAATCTGGCATATCACAAGCATACTAAAATAATTCTAAGTAAGCGGAAGCGTAACTGATATATGAGCAAATGTAAAAGAGATCAACTGAGAATATAACTGAGTTCAAAGGTGGAACAACCCAAAAACAACTGAATTTGACTCTATGTCTGAAATCCTCTAATACTGATGAGCTGATGGGACAAGTCCCCAGCTAAATGTAAAATACTGAAACTAGTAACGAACTAACTAAACTAAAATCATAAAGAAACGTACTTGGATGATGAGGACTCACCGCTGAAGCTGTTGAGTACGGACTGAAAATCGAGCTAAGACGGTCTGGATGCTGAGCGCCTGAACCTACATCATACAATGATGTAGCGTAAAAGTATGCGTCAGTAGTTTGAATGTACTGAATATGTGGGATATATATTAAGCTGAACAATATAAAAATTGAACATGGATATAGATATACTGAAACATAACTGAAAGCTGAGCTTTGTCACGACCCGAGCCTACACCCTGGACGTGGCCGGCACTCGAGAACCATTTCTAGTCCCCAAGTGAACCCTCATCCTGGCAGACTACAAGCGGAAGACTAACTCAAGCATACAAAGCTTAAAACTGAATAAAATGCATTGAACTCAACTACAAAAAAATCTTTAACTCTGAATAAAATAGTATATTCAACTTGCCAGAAATAGGCACATTTAACAAAATAAATGAAACAGACTTCTCAAACTCTACTGTCTATCTATGAATCCTCTAACTGACAAAGATGGAAGTCGAGACAAGACCCACGATATCCTAACAACGGATCTAACTGAAAGTACAAGTGGAACCCTCCGGAACCAAGGAGGATCACCATTGATAACTCGAACTGCATGCGGTTTCAACGAAGTGCATGTTGATAATCCTGAGTACCTGTATCTGCATCATGAAATGATGCAGGCCAAATGGCTCAGTACATGGAATGTACGAGCATATAAGGTGAATTCTAAAGCATAAACATAAGCTTGAACTGGTGGAATAGAAACATACTTACCTCTTCTCAACTCACTCAACTCAACTCAACTCAACTCAAAGAAACATAGTTCGATTCAACTCAGAGAAAATAGGGCTCAACTCAATGATAAGATATTCAACTCAGTGAAATAATGCTCGACTCAATAATAAGATACTCGACTCTGGGTACTCAACTCTGGATACTCGACTCTGCATACTCAACTCAATATAAAGCAACAATACAAATGCAATATAGGGAAAGCTTTTAAAACAGTAGAAAACAACTTAGTTTGTATTGAAGGATACCAGATAAACTCTACTTGTATATGAAAATACAAAGTAAAATATGTGTATATAAGAATATAAAATATCTCTGCGTGAGTTTCTCTAACTGACAACCATCACTATGAGTTATGTGATGATACATCATCTCGCCCACGCTGCCAGAACTGTCCTATAACTTGCCGGGATATAGAACGCCTCAACTAAGTAGATCCACTAGTCTATGCTAAAAAGCATTAAGGAATCATCTAAAAAGTATGACCCTTTCTACCCACGTTGGCTACATGGTTTATGGAGACTTGAGTTATCTGAACTCGTCCCCATATCGGTGCTCAATACTACTCCCAAAATATAACTAGCTCATATGTTTAAAAACATCACTCTTTCTGTGGTTTGAGATTATTACTCAAAAACTAGCTTAAAAACTCTCTTGGAAATCGGTGTTTCTTCTCTTGTTTAAATGTGAAAACATTTACTCTTTGGAAATACTTAGTTCCCATATAATCATTTTGAAGAAACTGAACACAACTTTTCCTCTTACTCAACTCAATGCTCAAATCTTTAAAACATGTTTAAAACAATTGTAACAGACTTCTCAAAATAAGGTTCATGCCGAATTATGGACGAGAACGACTCAATTCAAGGTTTTCAATAACCATACATAGAAATCAATACTCGCAACTCAATAACTTCAATGATAATACTAATTTAAAAAATGCTCGACTCAGAGTGTTCATGCGGAATTATGGGCATGAACTACTCAAATCAAGGACTCCAAGATACTTCTCATCTCAAGACTACTCGACTTATAGGGTTCATGCGGAATTATAGGCATGAACTACTCAACTCAATAACTTCATGGGTAACATGTAATAGTCCCATGATTAGGAATATAATCTCAAAAAGGGATTAGGAACTCAATACTCAAGCTGCTCCTCTCAAAGATGCTCAACTTATGAAGTTCATGCGGAATTTATGGGCATGAACGACTCAACTCGAGGGTCTACTTAACAATATGGAACTCATGTATACGACTCTTTTCATTCTCATACTTACTTCCCAAAACATAGCTCAAATCGATAGTTGATCTCAAAGGATTCACAATTTAACTCAAAGACTTCCTTGAACTCTACTAACTCTCTCTTGAATGTGAATTATGAATTCAATAGTTATGGTTCATTATATGAAGGATCTCGTGATAATAAAGTAGACTCATTAAGACATTCTCATCATTCTCATACTCACTTGCTCGAGTCTTGAAACAAGTTGTTAGAAATTATAGAAGACTCCTCAAAAGACTCAAAGGGACTTTCTCAAAAATGTTCGAAAGAACTCTCAAGACTTAACTCTTAGCTCTACCTTCAATTTGAATTATGAATTCAAGGTTACGATTTGTGATATGAAAGATATCGTGATGATTAAAGGTGTTTTAGATAGTTAATCATGAGAAATAGTTGAAAAACACTGTCTGGGGTGCAAGTCCGCGATGCGGAGATGCATTTTAATATTTGGTCAAAATAATTTTTGAGGCAGAGAGGTCCGCGACCTCTCTGCGATACGGAGATTAAAAAATATCACTTCTGAGGAACAGTTCTGCGACGCGGACCTGGTACTGGTTTTCTGTTCGACTTTTTCTTCCTCATTTTCTAACCCCAATTCACCTAAATTCAATTCTTTTTCTCAATTTCTCTTTAGATTCAAATACTCAATACATGTGCAGAAGAATCTAATCAAACACAACTCTAAAATCGACACGATTTCCTCAAGAACTCATCAATCTCATCTAAACTCAAGAACGAAAGCCAATTTCAAGAACACAATTCAAGAACATCAAACCTTCATCTTTCTAGAACGAATTTAACGCGGAAATTAATATGATTGGCGTGTGGGTGAACAAACCCAACACTATGGAAGCTTACATACCTCTTAGGGATCAAACCCATGGTGAAAATCTGCAAAAAAACTCAAGAACCTCGACGAACGGCTTGATCCTTTCCTCTTTTCTCCTCTTTTCTCTTTTTTTCTCTTCTTGAACTCTCAACTAAAACCATAGGCGTATATTAGGATTATAAAACTGAACCTAATAGGATTAGACCCTTAAAACCTTACTAAGAACGAATTAAATCTGATCTGGTAAGGAAAAGACGAAAATACCCCTCACTATTTTCGGGTAACTTTCCTTAACTGGACAGCCTGACTTCAAAAGGGCATATCTCACTCATCCAACCTCGAAACTTAGCAAACTCGGTGGCGTTGGAAAGATAATTCAAAGACCTTTCATTTTCCATCTCATGGCACACCTAAATCATCTTGTATTGAGAGGTATGGTCATTTCAAGTTGACCCAAAACTCACAACTTAAGCATAACTTGCAAAATTCCAGATTTTGCTAATTCCAATTTAGTTCTTTTTGGAACTCAAGGTGCTACATCTAGTGACCTTAACACTTAGGAAAAATTTAAATTCCTTGGTAAAAACTTACTCACTACGAAGAATGGTTCAAGTCTTAGCTCAAAATTTTCTGGGGTGTTACAATATCTCCCTTTTGGGAT
The DNA here is from genome assembly GCA_029582245.1 of Solanum etuberosum. Classification (NCBI taxonomy): domain Eukaryota; kingdom Viridiplantae; phylum Streptophyta; class Magnoliopsida; order Solanales; family Solanaceae; genus Solanum; species Solanum etuberosum. The sequence continues at coordinate 170,018 of JAJONR010000345.1, forward strand.
CATTCGTCCTCGAATGACGACTGGACTGGGTATGGAATGGGGTTATTCTTACTAAGGTCTTAGTCTAATGGTATGATCTTACTATATTCAAGCTTAACCCAAATCCTTAGGTTCGGGTTCTATACCTCTCTATAGGGAATCTCACCCCAAAACTATTATTTTTTACCACCACACTGGGCTCATATCAAGAACCACCTAATGTTTGACAACACTACATTCAAGCTTAGTACTCTAACAAATCCATGGACTTCTACTAACCAACTCCTTCAGAACCAACTAAGGGCTCTCATTTAACTATTTCTCATCGTAAAACCTCATCCTCCTCTTCCTCCTCATTTATACCCTTAGATGGAATTATCACACCATCACTATCACGATAAGAACATCAACCTCCTCTTTCTAACATCACTCCATTACAAAAAGGACCTCTAAAAAGATATCCCCAAACTCTTTGGAACTCATTACTATCTTACTCTCAAACACTTTACTTGATTTCCTATCTTGTCATATCCCCCTTAGGTCTAAAGCTGACACTTGAAAGCTATGGACCTATTCCATCATGTCTAAGTGGTCTACATCCTCTTTTACTCTAACACTCGGGAGAAGTTTATCTCATGACTACCGAACTCTCTATAAGCGGGTACTAAGACCTCTTTCTAAGGTATTTCTCTTAACCTCTTCTGATTACATACCCTCTCGGTACACCTCTTAATGCTCTTGTTACTTTTGTGACTTAGCCACACTTCGCTGCCCTTATCTAAAGGTTTGGGTCTCTCACTTGTACCACTCATATCTCTTGCAGCTAACATCTCAATTCCTCATTACTCTAGGTCAATTCTACCAGATTGAATATCCGGACTAACATCATCACTCTCATGTTGCTATTCTTTTGATCATGACACTCATCTCAAATTCAAGCTTAATGTTCATTACTAAACCTGAATATCAATACGATTGCTCGTCTACTATGCTATACCTCAGTACTTGATAAGTTTATAACCTTCTGAACATCATGATCCTCTCAAACATATCATAAGCCTAGTTTAGATCTATCACTTCATGAATGCTCTGTGCTTCTATTCAACACATATACTTGGTCATTACCTACACAATGACACTTCATCACAAACTCATCTCTAGCTACAACACACTCTACCTCCTATGATGAAATCTTCACAACTCATCGCTTCTTAGTCTGCCCATAAGGGAAAACTCCTCATCAATAACTTACTGGGTGCCTGACTATAATAACATAATCTTCCCTATCACTATCTCCCTTTCATAGATCTCTATACCTCTGCATACTTTCCTCTAACTCTGGGCACTTTCACTACAATTGCTCGTGATCTTGTAACTCTTGTTACCTTTTCAGGTGAAAATACTACCCAAGCTCTAAACATACTTCCTCATAAGGATATCACCTAAAACAAGGCTTAGGGAAGAGATTACAACTCGCTTTTAGCTCAAACACACGATTCAAATAATTATGGGTGCATTCCTCTGAAACTGAACACTTACTCACTCATGGGCATCTCTCAAGCCCCTCTAGAGTCACATGACTTCCTCAAGATTTTTGCTAAGAATAATTCATCCATAAGGATCTGACTTTTCTGTTCAACCACTTCTAGTATGAGGGGTAGTCGAATGAATCTGAGAAATGCACGAGTATGAATAAATCTCTATGACTTAGCTCTATTGAACGATTAAGAGTATGAAAGAATGGAATTTTTTTCTTAAATGTCTGTAGTCCCTCATTTATAGAAGTTGGGGCCTCACATCCTTAAATAACATCCAACTTGACACGGCTTCATAGACACCCTAGGACACTTGAACTCTATGCTCTGATACCAAGTTTGTCATGACCCGAGCCTACACCCTGGACATGGCCGACACTCGAGAACCATTTCTAGTCCCCAAGCGAATCCTCATCCTGACTGACTACAAACGGAAAACTAACTCAAGCATACAAAGCTTAAAACTAAATAAAATACATTGAACTCAACTACAAAAAAATCTTTAACTCTAAATAAAATAGTATTCAACTTGCCAGAAATAGGCATCTCAAGTCTTTAAAACATTTAACAAAATAAATAAAACAGACTTCTTTAACTCTACTATCTATCTATGAAGCCTCTAACTGACAAAGATGGAAGTCGGGACAAGACCCACGAGATCCTAACATTTGATATAACTGAAGGTAAAAGTGGAAACCTCCAGAAGCAAGGAGGCTCACCATAGCTAACTCGAACTACATGCAGTATCAACGAAGCGCATGTTGATGATCCTGAGTACCTGTATCTGCATCATGAAATAATGCAGGCCAAATGGTTCAGTACATGGAATGTACGAGAATATAAGGGGAATTCTAAAGCATAAACATAAGCTTGAACTGGTAGAATAGAAACATACTTACCACTTCTCAACTCACTCAACTCAACTCAAAGAAACACAGTTCAATTCAACTTAAAGAAAATAGGGCTCAACTCAATGATAAGATATTCAACTCAGTGAAATAAGACTCGACTAAATAATAAGATACTCGACTCTGGGTACTCAACTCTGGATACTCGACTCTGCATACTCAACTCAATATAAAGCAACAATACATATGCAATATAAGGAAAGCTTTTAAAACAGTAGAAAGCAACTAAGTTTGTATGCAAGGATACCAGATAAACTCTACTTGTATATGAAAATACAAAGTAAACTATGTGTATATAAGAATACAAAATATCTCTGTGGGAGTTTCTCTAACCGACAACCATCACTATCAGCTATGTGATGATACAGCTACTCGCCCATGCTTCCAGAACTGTCCTATAACTTTCCGGGATATAGAACGCCTCAACTAAGTGGATCCACTAGTCTATGCTAAAAATCATTAAGGAATCATCTAAAAAGTATGACCCTTTCTACCCACGTTAGCTACATGGTTTATGGAGACTTGAGTTATCTGAACTCGTCCCCATATCGGTGCTCAATACAACTCCCAAAATATAACTAGCTCATATGTTTAAAAACATAACTCTTTCTGTGGTTTGAGATTATTACTCAAAAACTAGCTTAAAAGCTCTTTTGGAAATTGGTGTTTCCTCTCTTGTTTAAATGTGAAAACATTTACTTTTTGGGAATACTTAGTTCCCATATAATCATTTTGAAGAAACTGAACTCAACTCTTTCTCTTACTCAACTCAATGCTCAAGTCTTTAAAACAAGTTTAAAACAATTGTAAAAGACTTCTCAAAATAAGGTTCATGCCGAATTATTGACGTGAACGACTCAATTCAAGGTTTTCAATAACCATACATAGAACTCAATACTCAAAACTCAAGAACTTCAATGATAATACTCATTTAAAGAATGCTCGACTCAGAGGGTTCATGCAGAATTATGGGCATGAACTACTCAACTCAAAGACTCCAAGATACTTCTCATCTCAAGACTACTTGACTTATAGGGTTCATGCGGAATTATGGGCATGAACTACTCAACTTAAGGACTTCATGGGTAACTGTAATACTCCCATGATTAGGAATATAATCTCAAAAATGGATTAGGAACTCAATACTCAAGACTTAGACCTTGAAGATACAACTCCTCTCAAAGATGCTCAACTTATAAAGTTCATGCGGAATTTATGGGCATGAACGACTCGACTCGAGGGTCTACATAACAATATGAAACTCATGTATACAACTTTTTTCATTCTCATACTTACTTCCTCAAAACTTAGCTCAAATGGATAGTTGATCTCTAGGGATTCACAATTGAACTCAAAGACTTCCTTGAACTCTACTCTTAACTCTCTCTTGAATGTGAATTATGAATTTAAGAGTTATAGTTCATGATATGAAGGATCTCGTGATGATAAAGTAGACTCATGAATACATTCTCCTCATTATCATACTCACTTGCTCGAGTCTTGAAACAAGTTGTTAGAAATTTTAGAAGACTCCTCAAAAGACTCAAAGGGACTTTCTCAAATATGTTCGAAAGAACTCTCAAGACTTAAATCTTAGCTCTACCTTGAATTTGAATTATGAATTCAAGGTTACGATTTGTGATAGGAAAGATATCGTGATGATTAAAAGTGTTTTAGATAGTTAATCATGAGAAACTGTTGAAAAACACTGTCTGGGGTGCAAGTCCACAACGCGGAGATGCATTTTAATATTTGGTCAAAATAATTGTTGAGGCAGAGGGGTCCGCGACCTCTCCGCGACGCGGGGAGAAAAAATATCACTTCTGAGGAAGACGCGGACCTGGTACTAGTTTTCTATTCAACTTTTTCTTCCTCATTTTCTAACCCCAATTCACCTAAATTCGATTCTTTTTCTCAATTTCTCTTTAGATTCAGATACTCAGTACATGTACACAAGAATCTAATCAAACACAACTCTAAAATCAACACGATTTCCTAAAGAACTCATCAATCTCATCTAAACTCAAGAACGAAAGCCAATTTCAAGAACACAATTCAAGAACATCAAACCTTCATCTTTCTAGAATGAATTTAACGCTGAAATTAATATGATTGGCGTGTGGATGAACAAACCCAATACTATGGAAGCTTATATACCTCTTAGGGATCAAACCCATGGAGAAAATCCGCAACAAAACTCAAGAACCTAGACAAACGCCTTGATCCTTTCCTCTTTTCTCCTCTTTTCTCTTCTTTTCTCTTCTTGAACTCTCAAATAAAACCCTAGGCGTATATTAGGATTATAAAACTGAACATAATAGGATTAGACCCTTAAAACCTTACGAAAAATGAATTAAATCTTATCTGATAAGGAAAAGACCAAAATACCCCTCACTATTTTCGGGTAACTTTCTTTAACTGGACAGCCTGACTTCAAAAGGGCATATCTCACTTATCCGACCTCGAAACTTAGAAAACTTGGTGGTGTTAAAAAGATAATTCAAAGACCTTTCATTTTCCATCTCATGGCACACCTAACTCATCCTATACTGAGAGTTATGATCATTTGAAGTTGACCCAAAACTCATAACTTAAGCATAACTTGTAAAATTTCAGATTTTGCTATTTCCAATTGAGTTCTTTTTGGAACTCAAGGTGCAACATCTAGTGACCTTAAAACTTATGAAAAATTTAAATTCCTTGGTAAAAACTTACTCACTACGAAGGATGGTTCAAGTCTTAGCTCAAAATTTTCTAGGGGTTACAAGCTTGATGCAATGACAAAGTACTAATCATGAAGATATATCACGTTGAACTAAATACTGAACTAAATACTGAATACATGTTCAATGCAAGATGAATCTGACTGTGAGAGATACTATTAACCAACATATACCACGTCAGCTAAATATGGATTCCGATGTATACGCCCCATCGAGAGGACCCAATATACCTTGCCAGGGTAAAAAGGCATGACTGTGGCGTGATCACTTAAACAGATGCCCAACAGAGGGAACTTATAAACCTATGATGACACATAGTTCTGGGATTTGAGGGTACGCTGAACCCTAGTCCAACTCGGTGCTAAGTTTATTCCCAACTGAATATAAATCTAAAAATGCAACGGTAATACTGAATAGCTTAAAATACTAATAATTAGCTCAGAATGCATCATACATATACTGAAAGATATGACATTCGAATTTTGAAGCATGATTGTCTGACTAATCTACCTAGCTAGTATAATTTAAGAAATACGGATAATGAACACAATCTACGGTTTCTGAATTTTACACACGGAACTACACTAATTCTCCAAGAAACAGGTAACTAACATCATAGAAACTGTAGCGGCTAAATTACAATGGATCCCAAGGATTTAGGAACCCTAGGTCTGAACAATTTATGGAGAAGCTGAAGAATTGACAGAATTGTAGGGACCTAATGGGTGAAAGGAACCCGCTAGTGAAATCTCACATACATGGTGAAGAAAACTACAAAAAAAATCCTTTGGATTTCGAGGATGAACTTGAAGGAGAGCTCTTGTAACACCCCGTATGCTAGAACTACCAGAAATGCAGAATTCCAGAAGTTGCAGGTGCCACCTACGGACCGTAGGGTGACCCACGGACCGTAGGTGGGGTCTATGGATGGCCACCTGCAGCTCCTCCCCAGAAAGTCCAGGGAATTTGGCTAAGGATAGACCCACGCCAAGACCTACAAACCATAGGTCAGACCATGATCCGTGGTCCAGGGCTGTAGGTCGAACCCCAGATTTCAACTCCCAGAAACCCATCGACGGTTAACCAGCACGGACCGTAGGTCAGTCCACGGACCGTCGGTGGCCCTAACAGCTTTTAAGTTAGGGGTTGTTTGGTCTTTTTCCTATGCGTTGGACCCCTAAACTACGTCGTTTTGGTCAGTTTCTACCTAGAAATTAAATTAGAACTTACCCTAATCAATCATTCACCAAAAACGTAGAAAACTTAGAACGCAGAAGGAGAAAGAGTCGACCAAGCCCTAGTCCAAGAACGCAGTGAGTTTCCATCAGTTCCAGCCTTGAAATTGAAAGATTTCTTCGTGGAATTCGTCACCAGGTATGTGGGATTTCACTAGTGGGTTCCTTTCTCCCACTAGGTCCCTAGAATTCAATCAGAATCTTGATTCTCTTGATATTATCTAGACCTAGGGTTTCTTGAATGTTAGAAATTATTGGGTTTTAGCTGCTAGAATAATCCAAATCAGATTATTATGTTGTTGCTTCAATTCATGCATGAAATTCAGAACCCTAGTTGTGTAGATTCGTTTAGTTCATGAATTACACATGCTAGGTCAGTTATATTCAGATATACATACCCCAGTTACGAATGTTTCATTATCAGTACAATAATGTTGCATTCTCAGATTTGGCATGTCAGTATTTTAAGCTATCCAGTATTACAGAAATTCAGTCATAATGTGTTATTTAAATAATCAGTTGGGAGTAGACTTAATACCGAGTTGGACTAGGGTTCAGCGTACCCGAATAGTCCCAGAACTACGTGCCCCGTACAATGTAAGTCCCCTCTGTGGGCATCATATTAGTGATCACGCCAGCCATGCCTCTATACCTCTGGCAGGGTATATTGGGTCCTCTCGATGGAGCGTATACATCGGACTCCACATTTAGCTCATGTGGTTTTATGCCGATTATTAGTAGCTCCCTCACAGTCAGATTCTATTGCATTGACCATGTTATCAGTTACAGTCAGATTTCAGTCTCAGCATGTTATAAACTTGGTCATTGCATTCAGTTAGTTCATGTTCAGTATTCTCAGTATAGTACCATGCTTATATCATATCATTGCTCAGTTAAATGCTTTGTTTAGTTATGTTATTATTCAGCTTTACTCTATCATGCATGCTCAGTACCTTTCAAGTACTGACGCATACTCTGCGCTACATCTTCTCATGATGTAGGTCCAAGTTCTCAGCTTTCAGATCACGCATAGATCGGTTCCCGATCTTTAGCTCAGCAGTATCAGTGGTGAGTCCTTATTCTCTGAGGACAACAGACATGTTTCCTTTCGATTTTAGTCTTCAGTTTCAGTTTTGCTAGATTTAGCTGGGGCATGTCCTAGCACTTCTAGTCAGTTAGAGGCTTATTTCAGACATAGTTAGATTCAGCTTTAGCATTTGAGTTTGACTTTCAGATGTTGTTAAACTCTCAGATTTTCTATATTCAGATAGTTTATGGGTATTTCCCATCATTTCATGTTTTAGCTTCCGCATAGTACTTTCCTAATTCAGTTTATTTAGTATGCTTATGTTATGCCAGCAGGGTTAGCTTGGGGTCACTCGTGATCCTAGCCGTGTCCACGTTCAGGGGGTAGCCTCGGGGTGTGACAGCTCTGCTTGTTGTTGAGAGAAACTTTCACCGCTTTCTCTTCTTTTCTTTCTAATTCTTGTGATTTTAGGAGAATGAAGGTTTTACATAGTTTCTGACTAGTTTACTATGCTTAGATGAAGTAAAACGACGTAGTTTAAGTACCCAACGTATAGGGAAAAGACCAAAATGACCCTGACTTAAATATGATGAAGTGCCTCTCACGAGGGGTTTCACAGGCCGTCTAGAGCATCATGGCCTGTCTAGTGGGTGATGTTGATGCCCTGCCCGACAAGGCTTCACTAACATAGGCATAACATTTTACTCTAGGCTCAGAATTAGACAAACTTGAAGGCGTTGGAAAGAGGACTCAAAGATCTTTAATTTGATAAGTCTTGGGACACTTAATTCATTTTGTACTGAAAGACATGATTATTTGAAGTTGACCCAAAACTCAATGTCTGATCAGTCTCTTTCACGGATGACTTCACGATCTGTGTGAGGCTTCACGAACCATCTAGGCGATCGTGGTCCTTCACAGTGACCTTGGGGTGAAACCTCATTGTCTGGGTGACTTGTACGGAACCCTAGACGGGAAGTCCAAGTCACCAACGACCGTCTAAGGTGCCGTTTGGGTGACTTCTGCACATGTAGTTTCTAAAGGGTGGTTCACGACACCCTTAACAGGCCGTGAACCCCTAGACGGATTGTTTAAGGTGCCGTCTAGGTGACCCCTATCAGGGCAGTCCTAGATGGTCACTCATGACACCCTTAACAGACCGTGGAACCTTGAACGGACCATCTAGGGTGCCGTGAAGGGTCCATGGTCCATTTTGGGTTCGTGGACTTGCCCATTTTCCCCTTTTTAGCATTTTCTCGAAGTCTGAAGTGTTACAATTAAAAAGAAGAAGAACAAGGCTATACTACATAAACTTTCAATTTGAAATCAACCCCAACAACAAAAATCCACAAATAAATTTGAGAAATGCGGGAGTGAAAAACAAATTTGGTAACAGTGAAATTGGAAGGTGAAACTTCAAATTCACCAGTGTTGGTTCATTGTGGTTTAATTTTTTATTTTGGCTGAAATTGTGAGGGATTCAAGAAGAAACTTGAACTCCATTTTTAAGCCTCATATATGAAAATATATTGTGAGTTAGGTGATTGTTGTTGCTAATAATGAATGGTGTATGATTTACTAAGCATAAATCAGTAGCTACAAACTAATTTGGAGCTCTTAGAGACAAAATTAAGACGACCACCATTGAAGGACTTTGAGAAAAGCTTGAAGAAATCATGAAATGGGTATATCAATTTTGTGATATCAAAAAAGGGGAAAGAATTTAAATAAATAATAATTAATTATATAATCTCCAATGGGAGACTGACACGTAGACTATTTAATTCAATTTTAGTCATTTTATGTCTTCTTGTTCAACCCTTACGCGCTTGCAAGAGGTGTTTTTACCTTCTTGGACAGGTCAGGTTTAAGGGTCACAAAATATCAAAAATAAAAAATTCAGGTGGTCATAGGATCCTCGTAAAATATAAGTGTGTACTTGAGAACTGGATAATAGGTTAGGGGGCATTTGGCTATTTTCTCTATACAATATGATAATGTGTCTATGTACATTCTGTAACACTAAAAAAAATCTCTCTCAAACAACCATTGCCACTCCTCGAATGCCAGTTTGTTTCAAGCCTCAAAAGAATGACTGATCATCCAGCAATATAATTTAGAAGTTCATTATGTCAGAGGATAAAAATAAAATGGAATAGGAAACAGGTTTGTGAGAGAACATATATATAACGATACACTTGCCTTTGAAGATGTTTCATTTTCTCTTGCGACTCTAAGATCGTCTCTTCTATTGTATCCTTGATAATAAATCTTACAATCCTAGTAATGAAAAGACAAAATAAGAGGCATGCAAAAGCATAACAATACAAGAGATGTAAAACACACCTGACTGGTTTATGTTGCCCTATTCGATGGATTCTATCTTGTGCTTGCAGATGGATTCAAGCAGGGATCCATCAAGAAAACCTAAGCATAGGGAAAGAAGACATGAGCCACTTTTCATGCACTTACTTAGTAGATGAATACAAGTAGTGGTTCTTTATATAACAAATGAACAACACAACAGGAGATCTAACAGGCAACAAGAATGAAACAACTAGATATCCGCAGAGAAGGAAAATAGATCCATTAGATGTGATGCAACTGTTAGATTGAGGGAAACACCTCCAACTTTGAAGCTCGTAAGCAATATCTTGCAAGCTGGATTCTCAGTAAATCTAGTAACTGTTGTATCTCTTGGAGAAACAGATGTGGATCCAACAAATTGAACACATTTAATGTCCGAATGCCAAAACACACATATGAAAAGCTTCTTTTTTGTTACAAACTGACAAGAAAAGAAGGACGGGAAAATGGAAAGGAAGAACAAAAAAATATCTTTATATCTTACCTTCTGAAGAGAATATTGTATCAGATCCAAAAATGGCGTGAACAGGCTGAAAAGTATTCCTTTTGCAGAGCCATCTCTTTCAAACATGAACATAATTTGTTCTCTCTACATTTTATTTTAAAAAAAATAAGTAGAAATGAACATCAAGCATGTATTTATCAAAAACCCTTCACTTTGAAACTCATGAGGGAGTTTGATAACTTATACGAGTCCACCACACACTATAGGACCAGGTCCTTGTAACACTTAAATGCAGTAAAAACTAAAGTACAGAATAAGAACATCAAGGAGTTTTACGTGGAAACCTCCTTGCTCAAGGGAGAAAAAAACCACGACATGTACCCAACATGATTTTCCAATTGCTTTTCACTATCTTCAAGCTACAAGTGAATACAAACTCCAACAACTATACGGGGATCAAACTCTTAATCCTACCACCTGTAACATCTCTATTACAGAAAGAGACAAAGCAATAACCCTATTGCCCACTATATCAACTAACTCTAGTTAATATAGACTTCAATCACACATTACACAGTTAACTCTAAATATGCTCATTGTTCCTTGGAATGATAAAGACACAATCTATTCCTTTATAGATTAGAAACGGATCTTACAAGTTGAAACACATGACACAAAATTTTGATCAACAACAAAAGACACACTTGATAACTCTATCAGGTCCCTTACAGTTCTTGAAATCCTGTGTTCTTCTTGAGAGAGACAAAGGCACTTTTCCTTGATAATATAGGATGTAAGTACTAGGTAGTTTCATATCAACAAATGTATATTATCCTCTGAACAAAAACAAGCTAGTGTCCTCCCATTGGCTGAGAGTTATGTCCTCTTTTCTCGTGCTCACCAACCATGATAGAGTTGGCAGCTTTACAGATGTTCCCTATTTGACAGAAAACATGTGCAGCTAATGGGACCAGGTCCCATTGTTTGTTGGGATCATCAAAACAAAGTTACAAAGTTCGTAATATCAAACTACAAATATTGTACCAATATTATTGTAGTAGAAGAATCAAAGAGTTAAGCACACTAGGCCTTCATTCCTTTCACACTTGAAATGGGGAATATATTTAATGCATAGGCCTCACTTATTCAGGTGGCAAACTAGGCCTCACCACATTTCCTTCCTCTCTTTGTGAAAATAAAGAAACACATAAGACAAAGCAAACTGAGGAGAATATGATGATAGTGTAAATGTAATTGCATACCAGAGCGTCTATTTTAGTGCTTGTCCGGAAATCATCCTGGTGAATTTTGTTCAAGAGGATCTAAACCCTTTGACAGTAGGTTTAGAATTAGAAACTCCCTTTTCCACATTATGTTCCACAAGGAAAGGATGATCAACTTCCTGCCAATTAAGGAAAGACATTAGTCAGACAATTCCCACAACCAACCAAATTTTCCTGAACAGAATAAGCAAACGAAAAATGTTTCATGTATTGGGAGGTAAAACTACACAATATCTTTAATAACTTCTAGCAGTCATATGAAAAGCTGGACTTCACAAAGCACATTAAATAAGTCTTCCATAGTCCAATATTTATGCCGATTTTACAGTTGGTTGCCAGATTTCATGTGGTTACATAATTCCCTTGACCAAATTGTATTAACTGTCCATTATTATTGTCCAAATACTTATCCACCCATCCAAATTTCCAATCTAAGACTTCAATAAAACTTAAATAATGTAATACTATAGTGATGAAACTATAACGAGAATACATTTATATGAAAATTACAGCAGAAAATTTAATAGGAAACAGAAGATGAAAATATAAAAGCAGCAGCAGAACATTCATATATATGCAGGATCAAACAACAAGAATACACATGAAGATGTTGAAAGCAATAAAAATTAGAGTGAGGATAGATAGATCAGACTAGGATCTAGGAATAACACAAAATAAAACAATTGATAGCTTGATTTGTTCTTCTGTGATTATTTTATCCAGTGATTCTCGATGACTTATCCTAATTTGGCCTTAAATCTCTATTTATCAAATGAACCTGCATGACAAAAGGATAAAGAATGCTTCTACTATTTGCACTAAATACCTTGACTCCAATAAAAACTGGATAAATTGATTTAGAAGTTTTAGCACAGAAACTTCTAGACAACATTGTCCTGGTACCTGCTCTAGGCATGTATTTATAGAGCGATAGTTCTTCCTCAGTAGTCCATCCCTAGGATATATGCAAAACATACGTGGGAAGATATGGTTAGAAATAAAAAATATCATGTTCGTACTTGATGCAGGAGAGGTAATGACTCAAATGATTGAGAATTTTAGGGGAAGAAAAAGACTTATAAGATCTTATATATTTAGTATACCTAGAAAGTAACCCAATATGTTCAAAAACTAGTTAAGAACAAGTACTTCATGCATAAGACAAGAAAACAGGATATGCAACCAAAAAAGGAAAACAAAAATGATCCTATCTCATGAAATAGATTCGATGGGAAAACGCTACTTTTTGTGTGAACAGAAAAATTGCAGCAGCAAACACAAGCAAAGTGGAACTTCCAATCCAAAAGAGCTCGATATCGAAAATAAAATAACAGAGAGCATACTTATCAACTTTGCAATGGTTTCTTCTAACAGTTGTTGGTTGTAGTTCTTTTCATTCAAATCCAAAGAATCTATTCTCACAATTACCTGAATCCAATAATTAAGTAACAAGCTACACCCGTGAGAAGATTATTATCAAATTGAAGCACACAGCATTAGTGTAAGATAGAACTCACAGTCTTCAAGGGGAGTGCAAGATCAGTAGCTCTCTCCTTTTTGGTACGTTTTAGCAATAGATTTTCCAGAATTTGGTGCTTCAACAAAACCATCACATCTCTACCAGTCGCATTGGATTGAATTGATTCTAAAAGTTTTGCAATATACTAGAAAGAGAAGATGTTTCCACTTTTACCATGTTAGCAATATTATTAACTTACTCTATTCCACAAGAGAGTAAGTGTACAGGTTTGTGGTGGCACTGTGCACACTTAGTTGAGAAGCTGTTGTACATTACATTTATCAAAGAATAGATTATATAAGAGATTTCAGATAGTTTCAATAACATTGGTCGAGAAGCAAAGAGTAACAGATATTAAGTAAAATAGATCTTGAGCCATTGCATTTTTCACCCTCAGTGATAGGAATCGAGATTTTTAAAAAGGAACTTTATGTCTACCTATAATAAAGTGCTTTGCAATACTAAATGTCATAGACGTATGTACAGTACTCTTACCAACATTATTCAGTAGTTAATTGTAACGGTTTCATTAAATTATAAGACTCTTCATGGTGTTCTAAGAGCCAATATAAGATTCTTCACATTCTATGAACCACCATTGTTCAACTCTAACTTTGTAAGATATGTTACTTGGGCCTAACTCAACCCAAAAGCTAACTTAGGAGGGGAGGATTTATAACAAGCTCGAAGAATATCTGGTACTTACAAGTTACATCAAAAGATCATATGAACAGCAAAGTGAACACCATATACAGGGAAACCAATTGAAGAAAACGAACCACAAAATCCATGGATATGTAAATGTATGACTTGCCTCATCCAAAATGATGCGATCATACTTCACTGAATGCAAAACTAACCTTCTCCTGGACATATCTTCACTAACATTGGCTGAATTATCAACAGAACCATCGTGACTCAATTTTTTCTGTAGAATCTATTTTTTTGCCCAACATTTCTACCTGAGGTATTGAGTTCTTGTTGTTATGCTTTGACTTTTTGTCCTATGGTCAGCCTCAATAGTGTAGTATGTAGTAATGAAAAAATCATATCCCACCAGTTTGTACATACATTTCTCCCTGTTAGCGCCATGATAAACAATGGTTTTGTTGCTTTCTATAGTGGTGCAACATTTAATCTCGTGAGTTCCTTTTACAGGACATACAACAAGAGTTTATTTTACTGTTGGGATTTTCTGGGTGAAGAGGACAATATACTGGAATGTTTCTATTGAATTCAGAGGAAGAGAAGTGGAAGCTTCTAGTTCAATCAACTAACTACAATGAATGAGATAGAACTCATATTTATACAACTCACCAATAGTACTAACAGACTGATAACTAATCTGTAACTAACTACATGTAACAGACTTAACAAAATGATTTAACTAATTAGTTACAATTAAATAAACACCTAACTAATCACCATCTTTAATACTCCCCCTCAAGCTAGATGTATTGCAGATATTCAAGACACCTAGCTAGGCCAACAGAAGATCATGTTGAGACCTTCCCAATGCCTTAGTCAGTAAATCAGATTGTTGGTCTTTAGTGTTGATGTAGCTTTTCTTGATCAACCCTTGTTGGATTCTTTCCCCGATAAAGTGACAATGGAAGACTGGATTAGCTGCTATTTGTATGGCAGCCTTGCTGTCACAATGAATGGTAATAGGATTACAAATACTTAATCCCAACTCCTTGAACAAATTATTCACCCAAACTACTTCAGTTGTCAATGTGGCTAGACTCCTATGTTTTGCCTCTGCAGAACTTCTAGAGACTATATTTTGTTTCTTAGATATCCAGGATATTAGTGACTTTCCATACTTCAGTAAGTTTCCAGTTATAGACCTTCTTGTATTGGGGCAGGATGCGCAATCTGCATCACAAAATCCAATTAGGTGTGGCTGTTTTTCAGAACTCATAAGCAATCCCAATCCTGGTGATGCCTTGATGGATCTGACCACCTTCAAAGCTGCATTCCAATAAGATACCTTTGGTTTTTGCATAAACTGGCTTAGACATTGAACTGAGAAAGCTATGTCTAGTCTAGTGTTGGTGAGGTACAACAATTTCCCAATCATTCTTTGATATCTACTTATATCAGCAAATAATTTATCAATATCATCTTGAGTGATGTCTGCACTTGTAAGCTTTAAATTACACTCTAATGGAGTGGATGAAGCTCTTGTTACTGTTAGACCAGCATCAGAGATGAACTTCAATGCATTCTTTCTCTGGTTCATGACAGTACCTTGAGTTGATCTGCAAAACTCAATGCCCAAGAAGTATTTTAACTCACCCAAGTCCTTAATCTTGAAATGGTAGTGCAGTGCCTTTTTATTTTCTTGTATCAAATTGTAGTCATTCCCTGTGATCAATAGAGCATCCACATATACAAGCACAATCACCTTTGATGAGCCTTTCCTTTTTGTGAACAAGGAATGATCCAGCTGACTCTGTATGTATCCTGCATTAGGCAATGCATCTGTGAACTTTGCATTCCATTGTCTAGAAGCTTGCTTGAGACCATATAATGACTTGATGAGTCTGCATACTTGTTTCTCCCCCTTACTAGTAAAACCTTTAGGAATAATTTGGTAGAGTGTATACGAATAATGCTATATAGAGTGTATTAGTAATGCTTGCATTAATAATGCATGCATTAGTTACGCTTGCATTAATTAAATATAGATTATTTTCATGTATTGTTTGGTTTGATGCATTAAAAATAGCATGCATTGCATAAAAAAAATTATTTACAAAGATACCCTCCACTATTATGGTGGAAAAGATGTAAAAAGAGGTTTTGGGGGGCAATCGGGTCTTTAATCATGCTAATGCATCCATTAAAATCATTGCATTACTAATACCTAGTAATCCAAGGTATTAGCAATACACACCTTAACACACAATAGAGTATATAACTAATGCAAGCATTATTTTCCTAATACACTCTACCAAACGACCCCTTAGGCAATTCTAATTATACTTATTCTACCAAATCCCCTTGTAAGAAGGCATTGAACACATCCATCTGGTATATCACCTAGTTTTCAGCAGTTGCAATAGAAATGATGGTTCTTACAGTCACTATCTTCACCACACGTGAAAATGTCTCTTGGTAATCAATCCCTTCAGTCTGGCTGTAACCCTCTGCTACAAGTCATGCCTTGAACATGTCAACTTATCCACTTGCCTTATACTTGATCGTGAATACCCACTTACAACCTATAACACTCTTTCGTGGTGGCAATTTCATAACACTCTATGTACCATTATCCTCTAATGCAGTGATCTTCTCTTTCATGGCCTCCACCCAACTAGAGCCCTTGACAACCTCCTCATATGTCCTTGGCTCTATTTCAGCAGATAAATTACTCAAGAAAGCTTGACAAGAATGAGACAAACTATTTTAGGACATGTAATTAGTTAAAGAATGAGGATGTGTAGAATCAGTAATATGAGTAACATAATCTTTCATCCAAACAAGTGGATGAGAACTTCTGGCAGAAGTCATATGTGCTACATCATTTTGAACACCTGGATCCATAGATCCTTGATGCATTATTGGAACATGCTCTTCTACTTCTTCTATCAATGGATCATGTTCAAGGTGACGTTGTGATGCCTCCTCTACTGCAGGAACAACATGGTCAACTTCATGAATGTCAGTAACTTTAGGTGTGCCAGGCATCTCATCATCAATGAATTCTTGTCTAACAAAAAATGGCATATGCTTGTCCTGCATTTTACCAAAGGGGAACACATGTTCTTTGAAGACAACATCTCTACTCAATATAAACTTCTTGAGACTCAAGTTATATAAAAAGTACCCCTTCTGAGTAGGTGCATAACCCATTATGAGACAGGCATCAACCCTGGGAGAAAACTTATCTTCCTTTTCAAGTTTGGTTGCATAGCCCAGGCAACTCATTGTCATTAAATGATCAAGTATAAGATTGGTATTATGAAAAACCTGATAAGGTGAATGTCCCTCTAAAACCTCAGTAGGCATCCTATTTATCAAATACACAGTTGTTGTTACATACTCTACCCAAAACCTGATAGGAATATACCCTTGAAAACTGAGAGCTCTGGCTACTTCAAGTATGTGTTTGTGCTTTCTTTTTACCATTCCATTTTGTTGTGGAATGTGTGAAAAAATTTGTTCATGGATGATTCCCAAGGATGACAGCAGGGCACTACACTCTCTATTAAAGAACTCAGTCCCATTATCAGATTTTATCCTTCTTACTTGCCTTTTAAATTGATTATTGACCACTACAAGAAAATATTTCAACACCACAAAAACATCACTTTTTAATTTCAGTAAAAATAACCAAGTTATCCTTGATTTATCATCTACAATAGTCAGAAAAAATCTAAAATCATTATGTGTAGTAAATCTATAAGGTCCCCATATATTAAGGTGAATGAGATCAAACACATCACTTGTCTGACACATACTAATTGGAAATGGAAGTCTAGTTTGTTTTGCCAGTGGACATATAGGACAACTATCACACATCTTTACATCAAACGTTTTACCTACTAAAGACCATTGTCTTAGCACCTTAATAGAAGGATGACCCATCTTGTTTTGCCATAGCATGTTATTTTTATCTCCAGCCTTTGTCATCAGTACCTTGTAATCACCAGGCTAATCTTCCATGAGAAAACTTATTTGGGAAGTAATACAAACCTTCTATCTCTTTACCAATCCCCTTTACCTCTCCATTGGAGAGGTCCTGAAAAACATAAAACTCAGGGAAGAAGCACACAGAACATTTCAACTGTCTAGTTAGTTGAGATACGGAGAGCAAGTCATATTTAAAATCAGGCACTACCAATACATTGTCTAGCACTGCAGGTAGTCTGGCCATTAGTTAAGTATACTCTCCAACCTAGATTTTTATTAGATGCATTGACATGGTCCAAATTATCTAGATTGGATGTCATGTGACATGTTGCTCCTGAATCAATTATCCAATTATTTTTCCTTTTAAGCACCACTTGCACTCATGACAACTATATAATCTTCTTTTCTACTAGGCACTAAACATATGACTATATTATTAAAAATACCTGCCATGTTTGCCATTGCTTCAACTTCAACCTTTTCCTCTTCATTCAACAACTTCATTATTTTCTGATATTGACTGGGAGTATAGTCAGTCCTAGCAGCAAAAACCTTCAAGTTAGTGCGAATGGAATGGAAATCATAAGAACCTTGTTCATTTTGTGATCCTGTGTCAACTACTCCAAAAGCATCACTTCTTGACACATCATCTTAAGAACCTTTCCTTTAGTTGACTTCATATTCATTCCTCCAGTAGGATTATTGTAACTGTGTTCTGCACCTCGTCCACCTTGAACTTTCTTTTTGAATTTCCAATCCTTAGGATAGCCGACTAATTTAAAACAGATTTTCTGAATGACCATACATCTTACAATGATCACAAAACAGTTTCTAGTTCACTTTCTTCTTAGGATTGTAGTTTCCTCTCCCAGTATACATTGTTGATTCCACCTTGTCTCCATCAAATCGAATGTTTCTAGAATAATTCCCTCTTCCTACATATAGTTTTGTAGCTTCAATCATATATCCACTATGACGTATGCTTGAATTAATTCTCTGACTCTCATATGGGATTATCATAGCATAAGACTACCAACACTTGGTAAAGGGCTCAGCATTAGAATCTGACTACATGCATGTCCATACATCTCATTCAAACCCATTAAGAAAGAAAACAATTGTAAATACTGTATGTGATCGACATAAATTCTAGATCTATCACATGTGCATGAAGGTGGGGGCACAATTGCATCAAATTTATCCCACATCAATCGTAGTTTTGTAAAGTATGCTGAGACAATCGAATTACCTTGGTGAATTGTAAAATTTTCCTATGGAGTTGATAGATTCTCGATCCATCAATTTTGTCAAATCTCTTATTCATATTTTCCCACACCATTGCAGCATCTGATGCATAAAAGATCCCACTCAACAACTTCTTCGAGACTGTGTTCATGATCCATGCAAGGCTGAAAGCATTGAACTTCTCCCATTGCTCTGCTAGTTTTAGTGTGTAATCTCTTCTCCGACAGGTTCCAAGGACAAAGCCCAATTTGCTTTTTTCCCTAAGGTTGATTATCATGGATCTACTTTATAATGAATAATTTTCTGCTCCATTGAGCTGAAGTGTGGTCAGAATACTGCCACGAGTATCTGACGGATGAAGGTAAAGAGGATGATTCCTCTTCAACTCAATTAACCCAAGTGTTTCTGGTATACTAGTTGTAGTTGTTGATTCCTTAGTCGTAGCAGACATTGTTGCATCAATAGAAGAAAAAACTCAAGAATTGGATTGCTAAACTGAATCAAACAATCATTGATTCATGAAACTCTGATACCAAATTGAATTCAAAGGAAGAGAATTGGTAGCTTCTAGAAATTTTATTAATCAATCAACTAACTACAATGAATGAGATAGAACTCAAATTTATCTAGCTCACCAACAGTACTAACACACTAACAAACTAATCTGTAACTAACTACATGTAGCCAACTTAAAAAATGATTTAACCAATTAGTTACAACTAATTAAATACCTAACTAGTTACCATCTTTAATAGTTTCTTTGATTCGCATTGAGCAAGCTCAAGTGCAATGGCTTAAATAGTCTTCCTCATTCACATTTCATCAGCAAGAATACCCCCTTAGAATGTAGATTCTTCTTGGTTTAATGACCAAGCCAACTCTCCTTTTGGTACCTCAACAGTGACACGATCAAATCTAATGGTGGCTCGGCAGTTTCAGATAGAGACACGTTCTGAATATTCAAGTCTAAATCATCTGAATAATTTTCAACAAGGCATGTGTCGTTTTCTTCTTCCCATACTTACATCATCAAAGCTAGCCTTTCCTATTCTTTCTTCTCACGTCCCCCCCCCCCCAACTTAAAGCCTTTCCATCAAACAATTCATCTGAAACTTTACATACATAGACTACCATCTGAAGCTATGGTCTTTTGGTCTTCTGTCAACTAATAGAATGGATTTCAGATTCAAATCATAGATAAACTAAAAAGTTACATTATTTTCATTTTTTGGGTATTTCAAAATGTTGAACTTAATCAAAATTCACAAAAACTTTCAAGAAATTCAAGAAATGTGGGAGCTTTACAAGAAAATGGCATAAGAGAAAAAAATAATTAGAAAAAGAACCTGGAAATGAAGGATCCATATTCCCAGAAAGTTGGTATCTATTATAACGACCTAACTAGTCGTTATGAGTATGTCACGCCCTGAACCTACACCTTGGGCGTGGCCGGAACTCGAGAACCATTGATGGCCCCAAGCGAACCCTTGGCCTGGCTCAACTCTTAGCGAAAGACATACTCATAAATAAGATGAACTCAAAAGCACACTTTACTCAATGTCTCAAAGAAATACTCAGAATATATTAGAAATAAAACATTCAACTAGCCAAAGAGGCAACTCAAGTGTCACGACCCAGGGGTACCCCCTAGCTGTAACAAGGCATACCAGACCCCGAGAGATCTCATACAAGCCCCTTAGCATATCATAACATAAATCAATAGAAATGATGCGGAAATTTTATAAAATTTTTCATAAAATCAAAGTCTTTTATAAAAACGAGCGGAAGTCTAAAACACTTGTCTCAAACTATCTAGTACATGAAAATGTTTGGGACGCAGCCCATACAATAGTTCTAAACATAAAGAAAGACATAAAGGAAAGGTGATCAAATCCTCGATGCTATGAGGACTCACCAAATCTTCAACTCCTTTCTCTACTAGTAACCTAGCCACGGGAATGGAACTCAATATCATCGGACCCTACATTTAGTAAGAATGTAGGCAAGAGTATGCGTTAGTACAAAATGTACTAAATATGATAGCTAACATAACATCAGAAGAGCATAACAACATAATCATAAGCATAATCTCCAACATAGACATAATATAAGCATTAGTCAACATAAGGCATAATCGATAAACATAGGAGATACATCATGTTCATAAGCATAGTCAACACTTAGATCTTCATAACGTAAGAGAAACACTTCATAAGTAACCTCAAGTCATACTTGTGCAATGCATGGATAAGACCCCATATTCTCACCCATACTAAGTACCACTTTAGGCCATCATAATCATACTTACCATCTTTTGATCTCATCCTTAGCTTAATTATTATAGACAAGGGAACTTTCACCTTTAGTCAAACATATCAAGAAAGGCAACTATAGCAACAATCCAAGCTAATTAAGCATACACCATATTAACAAATCTCATATTAAAACATACTTATGATACTTCCTTGAAGTAACCTTGTTTCATCATAAAACTACTCATTTGTTGGGGACTAGTCCCTCTTTACTTCTTGCCACTATTCATTAAAGGTACTTCTCTACTTAGTACAAGGCAAGTCATCACACATGAATGATTACAATTTATCAATTCAAGGCTACCAAGGAATAGCACCATACTAGGCTAGACCAAGCTACCATGGAAAGCAAACTATCATGCAAGTCCAAGTTATACAAGGAAGGGTACTATTGCTCCATCCTAGCTACCAATGAAATGGTTTGGCCTAACCAAGTCATGCTACCATGCAAGCATTCTATGATGCTAGTTCAAGCTAACCTTAGGAAGGGTATGATTTCTCAATCCAAGGCTACCATGAGATCTACTACTCAAGCTAACATACATGGTCTTGTCTTACCAAGTCAAGTTATTCATGAAGGGATACTATATCACAACTTCAAGCTATCATAATTAACATAACTCTATAGATATGGAGATTGCTACTAGAAACCCGGACTCCACTATCGTATAAGGTCTCCATCTCATGAGAAATATTTGGGAACCCGAACTCAACTAGTGTAAAAGGATCCCATTAGAAGCTGGACTCAACTATCGTAAAAACTTCCATCTTATATTCACTATCTTATTCATGGGAGAGTGTCATAACACTCAATCCATGCTCAAATCATAAGATAACTCTTAGGTCATGCATTCATACATTCATAAAGTAGATTATGTGGGTAAAGTTCTTCCACAACAATTCTAGCTAATAGTCTACCATTATCATATAAGCTTTACTCTCAAAGCCTTAACATACATAATTCATCATATTAGCTTTACTCTCAAAGCCCTAATAATCAACATTCATGACTACAAGCCTTACTCCCAAAGCTTTACTTCATACAATCCTCACATAGGCCTAGATCACAAGACATTCTAATCACATGTTTCATTCTTAAGTAATTCTAATCATATATAATCATAATGGCTCAATCTCAACATTACTAATCATGATCCATCATATATACTTTAATCCAATTCAATTCATGTCTACATACTTTTACTCTCAAGCAATTACTACTCATGTCATCAATCCTAGAAGATCATCTCTAAATCCTCAATTTTTCCCTTTCAAGACATAAACCCACTTTACTTCAATTTCATCAATTAGACTAGGGTTAGGCATAGAAAACATGTAATTTCATCATAATACCATGATTCACTACTAATTCAATTATAAACAATCATTATCCACTCAAATGGATCAACCTACATCATAACCCACAACATTGAAGAAACCCTAACTTGAATTGGGGAATTCTTCATCAAATTGGGGGAATTCTAGGGGGTCTCCGTGGACGGAAGAATCCATGGATGAATAAGCTATAATACCTTGCTTACACTGCCCTCAAAGCTTGAAACAATGGAGACTTGGCTTGACCTAGCTTGATTCTCTTCTTCTTCTTCTTCTTCTTCACTTTCTAGAGAGAGAATATTTGAGAGGGAATTGGGTTTCTTTTTGGTGAGTTGAGAGAATGACTTAATTAGCTTAATTTAGGGGACTAAAGCCTTTATATAGGTTATCTAGATGAGGGTAAAACGACACCACTTAATACTTAATTAAATCCAAAAAGTTCCATTAAGCCCTCACTAACCGACCTTACTGCCCCAACCACGAGACCCCGACCACGGGGAGTGGTTGGACACACGGCCCGTCCTGGTTGGGTGTGGTTTGGGGTCTGGGGCACTGAAAATGGGCACTTGACCTATGGAGCCCAACCACGTGGTGTGGACCCATCCACGAGGCGTGGGTTCTGCCCGTGGACACTGCCTTAGGCAGATTCAAGAGGGAGTTCACCCACGCTGCCCACCTACGGGGTGTGGGTCCATCCACGTAGCGTGGGTGGCCTCGTGGGTGACACTTGGAACTCTAAAACATGCTAAACTTCCCTCTTAAGGCTACGGTGTGTTACAATATCTCCCCCTTGGGACCATTTTTCCTTGAATGACGTTCTAGGCACTTCTTAAGGTCACGACTCTAGACTAGCAACTCATCATGCATGCAACTCATCTAAATGCACATAACCAATAGAGGAACTTCATCTCCTAGCTAAACATGCTCAATGCAACACAAGGAAGTAGGAACTACATCTAACAACCCAAAATGTATGAAATTCAACATCTACTCATGTTCAAGGAGGAACTACCATCTCCGGGCTAAATCATGTTCAACACAATCTCATGGAGCTCATATGCAGTTCAATCTTAAAAAGCATTCATTTAAGGAGGAATCTATCAACTCCTAGCTAAGGCATGCTCATCAATTCACCTCATGAAGTCTATAGGCAACTCATACTCAATGCACTACAACACAAGGAAAACAATTCACATAAGTCATTTCTACCAAGACTTAAGCTTTTTCATGAACATGTATATAAAGAAATCATGGCAACACATAAACACACATGACTTTCCAAACAAGGAGCTAATCATAAGGAACTCTCCCTCACCTTAACTAGGTTGTACAAACAACCCTTAAAGTCAACTTTAAAACAAAACATAATCCAAACTCTTGGCATAGATTTCCCCCTTCCACTCTTGGATAGGTTCATTTGGGAACTAATAATTGACTATACGGGTTCTACAATCACATAGAAGCATCATAGGAGTGCAACCAAAACATCACAAAAATGCCATCAAGATTCAACAAAGCATAAACAATTCACCTCTATCTTCAAGTGCATAAAACCGGTTTTGCTTAGGAGCATCTTCTCTTCCTTTAGCCTTTGCCTTAGGACAATTCCTCATCTTGTGACCACTTTCACCACAACTAAAGCAACCCTCTTTACCAGCTAAACATCTACCCTCATGTCTCTTTCCACACCTAGAACAAGTAGGCCAAAGGGACTCATAACTAATTCCGAGTGGCTTAGGGTTAGACACCCTCTCTTCCTTATACTTAGAAGCACTAAAAGAACCTTGTCCGAAAACCCTTTGTCGATTCCTAGAGCGACCATGTCCATCGGACCCATCATGAAAGGACTTATCATCATCCATTCTAGACCTCTTTTTCTCCCTAGATCTCTCTTTTAGTTTCTCCTCCTCTATGTGTTGGGCATAAGTCATAAGACGAGAAATAACAATGCCATTTATAAGCATAGCCATTCGGCATTCTTTCACTACTAACTCAGACACACCCATCATAAACTTGTTCATTCTCAACCTAGAGTCGGCCACTATAGATGGAGCATACCTAGATAGTTGGGTAAAGTTTAGAGCATACTCTTTCATACTCATACTTCCTTGACGAAGGTTAAGGAGCTCATGCAACTTAGCTTCCCTAAACTCTAGGGGAAAGAACCTATCGAGAAAAGTGGATTTAAACACTTCCCATTCTACGGGACCCACTCCTATCGGCCTAGCATTTTTCTATTGATTGTACCACACTTGAGCAACACCTTTCAATTGGTAAGTGGCTAACTCCACCTTCTCTACCAAATTCACCCCCATAATAGCAAGTACCTTATAAACCTCATCAACAAATTCTTGAGGATCTTTCTCAACTTTGGAGCCATAAAATTTCGGAGGGTTCATCCTCATTAAATCCCTCACTCTTGAAGAGGTCGTACCCACTATTGGGTTCATCAGATCTACCACCTCCCTATTCACTTGTGCCATCATGGCTTGGACCAACATTTGGAATGCCGACCTAAACTCCGCATTTGTAACATTCTCATCCATAGGGTTAATCAGAGCTTGTGGAGCTTGTGGAGGAACCTCTTGATCCACCACGTCTTTATCAATCCTTCTAGCATTTTCCCTTGTATTAGCCATATCCTGTAGACCATCGGGGTAAGGATTAGGAGAAAGACCTTATAGAACTAAAATCCATGGCACGACTTAGAGAAATGAAGAACTTATATTTCCTAATCATCTAATAGCTTCTCATTCATAAATGTGGCGCGCTTCACACTTATGAACAAGACTCTACTAGACGTGGTTTTGAGACATCCTAGAATCATTCTAAACCGTGTGCTCTGACTACCAAGTTTGTCACGACCCAGGGGTACCCCCTAGATGTAACAAGGTTTACAAGACCCCGAGAGATCTCATACAAGCCCCTTAGCATATCATAACATAAAGCAATAAAAATGATGCGGAAATTTTAAAATATTTTCCATACAATCGAAGTCTTTTATAAAAACGAGCGAAAGTCTAAAACACTTGTCTCAAACAATCTAGTACATGAAAATCTTTGGGACGCAGCCCATACAATAGTTCTAAACATAAAGAAAGACATAAAGGAAAGGTGATCAAATCCTCGATGCTATGAGGAATCACCAAATCTTCAACTCCTTGCTCTACTAGGAACCTAGCCATGGGAATGGAACTCAATATCACCGGACCCTACATTTGATAAGAATGTAGGCAAGAGTATGTGTTAGTACTAAATGTACTAAATATGATAGCTAACATAACATCATAAGTGCATAACAACATAATCATAAGCATAATCTCCAACATAGACATAATATAAGCATTAGTCAACATAAGGCATGATCCATAAACATAGGAGATACATCATGTTCATAAGCATAGTCAACACTTAGATCTTCATAAGGTAAGAGAAACACTTCATAAGTAACCTCAAGTCATACTTGCGCAATGCATGGATAAGACCCCATAATCTCACCCATACTAAGTACTACTTTAGGCCATCATAATCATACTTACCATCTTTTGATCTCATCCTTAGCTTAATTCTTATAGACAAGGGAACTTTCATCTTTAGTCAAACATATCAAGGAAGGAAACTATAGCAACAATCCAAGCTAAGCATACACCATATTAGCAAATCTCATATTAAAACATACTTACGATACTTCCTTTAAGTAAACTTGTTTCATCATAAAACTACTCATATGTTGGGGACTAGTCCTTCATTACTTCTTGCCACTGTTCATTAAAGGTACTTCTCTAGTTAGTACAAGGCAAGTCATCACACATGAATGATTACAATTTATCAATTCAAGGCTACCAAGGAATATCACTATACTAGGCTAGACCAAGCTACCATGGAAAGCATACTATCATGCAAGTCCAAGCTATTCAAGGAAGGGTACTATTGTTCCATCCTAGCTACCAATGAAATGGTTTGGCCTAACCAAGTCATGCTACCGTGTAAGCATTCTATGATACCTTGCTTACAAGCATTCCCCTTTCAAGGCATAAACCCACTTTACTTTAATTTTATCAATTAGACTAGGGTTAGGCATAGAAAACATGTAATTTCATCATAATAACATGATTCCCTACTGATTCATTCATAAACAATCATTATCCACTCAATTGGATCAACCTACATTATAACCCACAATATTGAATAAACCCTAACTTGAATTGGGGAATTCTATATCAAATTGGGGGAATTCTAGGGGGCTCTATGGATGGAAGAATCCATGGATGAATAAGCTATCATACCTTGCTTACAATGCCCTCAAAGCTTGAAACAATGGAGACTTGGCTTGACCTAGCTTGATTCTCTCCTTCTTCTTCTTCACTTTCTAGAGAGAGAATATTTTAGAGGGAATTCGGTTTCTTTTTGGTGCGTTAAGAGAATGACTTAATTAGCTTAATTTAGGGGTCTAAAACCTTTATATAGGTGGTCTATATGAGGGTAAAACAACACCACTTAATACTTAATTAAATCCGAAAAGTTCCATTAAGCCCTCACTAACCAACCTTACTGCCCCACGGGGCATGGTTGGACCCACGGCCCATCCTAGTTGGGTGTGGTTTGGGTTCCGGGGCACTGAAAATGGGCACTTGACCTACGGAGCCCAACCACGTGGTGTGGACCCATCCATGAGGCGTGGGTCCTGCCCGTGGACACTTCCTTAGGAAGATTCAAGAGGGAGATCACCCACGCTGCCCACCTACGGGGCGTGGGTCTATCCACGTGGTGTGGGTGGCCTCGTGGGTGACACTTGGAACACTAAAACATGCTAAACTTCCCTCTTAAGGCTACGGGGTGTTACATCCAGTTTCAATATAAACAACTGAAAATGAAAACACTCATGAACTACTGTCTATCTATCTATGAAGCCTCTACTAACTGAGATGGACGTCGAGACACGACCCACGACAACCTAATAAAAAAACTGGAATGATAAAACATAAATGAGGGATTCTCCGAAAGCAAGGAGGCTCACCAAACAACTCTAGAACTCAACTGGATCAACGAAGCGTTGGTTGATGATCCTGGTTACCTGTATCTGCATCATGAAACAATGCATGCCGAATGGCGTCAGTACATTGAATGTACGAGTATGTGAGGGAAAATCTAAAACATGACATAAGCTTGAACTGGAACTAAAGAAACAACTTACCTCCTCTCAACTCAACTCAACCTCAACTCAATCTCAACTCATTTCAATATAAAATCAATAACAATAATGCGATATAAAGAAAATCTTTAAAATAGTAAATAACAACTCAATGTATTGGAAAATAAAATATAACTTAGTTTGTATGTAAAAATACAAAATAAACTCTGTTTGGGAGATTCTCTAACCGACAACCATCACTATGAGTTATGTGATGATACAGTGTCTCACCCACGCTGGCAGAACTGTCCTATGCCTTGCCGGGGTTTATAACTCCTCAACTAAGTGGATCCACAAGTCTATGCTTAAAAATCAATAAGGAATCATCTTAAAAGTATGACCCTTTCTACCCATGTTGGCTACATGGTTTATGGTGGCTGTAAGTTGTTAGAACTCTCCCCCGTATCGGTGCTCAATACTACTCCTAAAATATAACTTAGCTCATATGTTTTCTAGAAATCATTTCCTCATCCTCAACTTTGAGATTATTACTCAAAAGGTTTCCCTTAAATGAGACAGTACTCAAAACTGCTAATGAACTCTTTTTGAAATCAGTGTTTCCTCACATCTTAAATGTAAAAACATTTGCTCTTGGGAATACTTAGTTCCCATATATCATTTTAAAGAAAATAAACTCAACTCTACTCTTCCTCAACTCCAATGCTCAAGTCTTTAAACAAGTATTGAAAATGTTTGCAAAAGACTCGAAAGAACTCTCAAGACTTGACTCGTAACTCTTCCTTGAATTTGAATTATGAGTCAAGGTTATCATTCATGTTATGAATGATATCTAGATGTTTAGAAGTACTTTAGAGTATTTAGAATCAAAGGGGAGTAAAGGTACCTTTTGAAAGAGCTCAGATGGGCTAAACGATGGAGAACGGGTGGGGGCAAGTGACCCTGGCGTACTGATTGGCACAGGGCGCCAGCCCCTATACTACAGACAACCTCTTTAATGGGGCGGCGTGCCAGCCCTTGCCCAGAAATGTCTGATGAATTTCTTTCTCATTTTCTGACCCTAACTCGCCTAGAATCGAATGGTTTCTTCCCCACTCAATTAGATTCGAATAGCCAACATAAGTACACGATAATCTACTCAAAACAACCCTCAAATCACTAACTTTTATCTCAAGAACTCATCAAAATCCCAACAATCAAGATTACGAATGGAATTTCAAGAAAACTCATCAAGAACTCAAATCCTTCAATATTGAGAACGAAATTGCATTAAAATAGCATGATTGGCGTGTGGGTGAATGAACCCAACACTATGAGAACTCACATACCTCTTAGGGATCAAACCCTTGGCGAAACAATCCTTGATTCACAAGAAATCTCGATGAACGCCTTGAACCTTTTCCTCTTTTCTCATCTTTTCTCTTCTTGAACTTTCTTCTAAAACCCTTAGCGTATTTGGGATTATGAAAACTGACTCAAATCAGATTTGACCTCAAAATATTACCATAATTCGTTTTAAGCTGATGGGGTAAGGAAAAGACAAAAATACCCCTCACATTTTTGGGTAACTTTCCTTAATTGGATAGCCTGACTTCAAACGGGCATATCTCCCTCATACAAGCTCAAAAATTAACAAACTCGGTGGCGTTGGAAAGAGGATTCCAAGACCTTTCATTTGATATCGTATTGGCCACCTAACTCATCATGTTCTGAAAGTTATGGTCGTTTGAAGTTGACCCAAAATTCACAACTCAAGCATAACTTGCGAAATTTCAGATTTTGCTATTTCCAATTTAGTTCTTTCTAATTTTAGTTCTTTCTAAGGCGGGATGTTACAATATCTCCCCCTTGGGAACATTCGTCCTCGAATGAGATTACTCTAAGTAGACTAAGGGTGCAAACATCTAACACCCAACTCAAACACTCAATATGAAAAGTAACACAACATTTCAACTTACAAAAGTACCAAGAAAAGAATTAGTACCTTATTTGGTTCTCTGGACTCAAAGAGATGTGGGTATCTCTTCTTCATATCCTCCTCAGCCTCCCAAGTAGCTTCCTCAACAAACTGATTCCTCCATAAGACCTTGACTGATGCTACCTCCTTGGTTCTCAACTTGGGAACCTAACGATCCAGAATCTAAACGGGAATCTCCTCATAAGATAAGTTATCCTTAATACCAATATTTTCAGTCGGTATAATAAGTGATGGATCTCTCATACACGTCTTCAAGGACTGCTGCTAACTCTGACGGTAGCTCCAACTCGTAGGCTATATTGCCAATCCTCTTGAATATCCTATAAAGACCAATATACCGGGGACTGAGTTTCCCCTTCTTCCAAAACCTCATAACTCCCTTCATGGGTGACACCTTCAAGTAAACCCAATCATCCACCTCAAACTCTAAGTTTCTTCTCTTAACATCGGTATAGGATTTTCTGACGACTCTGCGCTGTTTTTAACCTTTCCTAAATAGTTCACTTTCTCCAAAGCTTGATGAGCCAAGTCTGGTCCTATCAACCCAACTTCACCAACCTCAAACCATCCAATAGGAGATCTACATCTTCTCCCATAAAGAGCCTTATAGGGAGCCATTTGGATGCTAGAGTGATAACTATTGTTGTAAGCAAACTCAATGAGAGGTAAGAGATCATCCCAATTTCCCTTGAAATCGATCACACACGCCCTCAACATATTCTCTAAAGATGAATTGTACGCTCTGCTTGACCACCAATCTGAGGATGAAAAGCAGTACTAAGGTTCACCTTTGAACCCAAACCCTTCTGGAAAGACTTCCAAAATTGTGTGGTGAATTGCGCACCTCTATCTGAAATAATGGATACCAGAACTCCATGAAGTCTGACTTTCTCTTAAATATATAACTTGGCATAATCCTCTGCTGAGAAAGTAGTCTTTACCGGTAAGAAATGGGCTGATTTAGTCATCCGATCTACAATCACCCAAATAGAATCATGCTGCCTGCGAGACCGTGGCAAACAAGTAATAAAATCCATATTGATCATCTCCCACTTCCATTCTAGAAAATTTATATTCTGAGCCATACCACCGGGCCTCTGGTGCTCTACCTTAACTTATTAGCAATTTGGGCACTTAGCAACGAACTCTGCAATACACCTCTTCATACTACTCCACCAATAGACTTCTCTCAAGTCACGATACATCTTTGTGGAACACACAACCTACCTTGATACCTCAATACACCATCTCCCCCTTGTTCAAAAGCCATCACTTTCTGCTTATGAACATTTGCCTTTAATTCAAGCAAAATAGGGTCTTGGTCTTGTTTCTCTTTCACTTCAGACACTAAAGATGACTCAACCCCATTCATCATCACTATTCCTCCTTTATTGGAATCCATTAACTGGACTCCCAATCATGCAAGTCTCTGCACATCTTTGGCTATCTCTTTCTTGTCTTCCTCAACATAGGCGGTACTACCCATAGACAATCTGCTCAAAGCATAAGCAACAATATTAGCCTTACCTGGGTGATAGAGAATATCATATCATAATCCTTGAGTAACTCCAACCACCTCCTCTATCTGAGATTAATCTCTTTCTGACTGAACACATACTGAAGACTCTTATGATTGGTGAACACATCCACATGAACACCATAAATATAGTGACGCCATATTTTCAAAGCAAATACTACCGCCGCCAACTCTAGATCATGGGTTGGGTAATTCCTCTCGTAAATCTTAAGTTGTCTAGAGGCATAAGCTATAACCTTGCCATTCTGCATCAATACAGAACCCAGTACAACTCTAGACGCATCACAATACACAACAGAGCCTTGTGTACCCTCTGGTAAGGTCAACAATGGGGCAATAGTCAACCTAGTTTTCAATTCCTGAAAGCTTTTCTCATAAGCTTCAGACCATTGAAACTTTGTTGTTTTCTAAGTCAACTTAGTCAACGGGGATGAAATAGATGAAAAACCCTCGACAAACATCCTATAATAACCAGCCAATCCCAAGAAACTCCTAATATATGTTCGAGATGTGGGTCTAGGCCAGTTCTACACTGCCTGAATCTTCTGTGTGTTAACTCGAATTCCATCACCAGAAATAATGTGGCCTAAGAATGCCACAGAATCAAGCCAAAACTCACACTTAGAAAATTTGGCATACAACTCTCTATCCTTGAGAGTTTGAAGAATTACTCTGAGATGACTTGCATGATCCTCCTTATTCCTCGAATAGATTAGAATGTCATCAATGAAAACGATAACAAACATATCAAGATAAGGCTTAAACATTATGTTCATAAGGTCCATGAACGTTGCAGGAGCATTAGTCAAACCAAAGGACATGACTAGAAACTCATAATGACCATAACGGGTCCTGAATGCTGTCTTAGGAATATCACTCTCCCTTACTCTTAACAAATGATAGCCAGATCTGAGGTCTATCTTAGAAAAACAGGTGGCACCCTGAAGTTAATCGAAAAGATCATCAATTCTCAAAAGAGGATACTTATTCTTGATAGTTACCTTGTTCAACTGACGGTAATCTATACACATTTTAAGAAAACCATCTTTCTTCCTCATAAATAAGACCGGAGCTCCCCAAGGTGAGATACTTGGTCGAATGAAACCTTTCTCAAGAAGGTCTTCAACTGCTCTTTTAACTTCTCAACTCAGCTGGAGCCATTCAATATGGCGGAATAGAGATAGGATAAGTATCAGGAAGGACATTTATACCGAAGTCTATTTCTCTCTCAGGAGGGACTCCGGGAAGATCATATGAAAAGACTTCTGGAAACTCACTCACAACTGGAACTGACTGAGTAGGTGGTGTCTCAACACTAGAGTCATTAACTCGGACTAAGTGATAGATGTACCCCTTGGAAACTAACTTTCTCGCCTTAAGGTACAAAATAAAACGACCCTTAGGCACTGCTGAACAACTCCTCCACTCTATAACTGGCTCATTAAGAAACTGAAACTTTACTACTCGAGTTCTACAATCAACTGAGGCATAACAGGCATAAAGCCAGTCCATACCTAGAATAACATCAAAATCTACCATGTCTAACTCGACTAAGTCAGCCATGGTGTCCTTGTGATTGACAGAAATGGTACAATCACGATAAATTCTCTCGGCTATAATAGACTCACCAACATGTGTGGAAATACTGAAGGGCTCAAGAAGTTGTTCAGGAAGGATATCCAAATTCATAGCAACATAAGGAGTCACAAAAGATAGACTCGCGCCTGGATCTAGAAATGCATAAACATAAAAAGTAAAGACTTTGATCATACCAGTGACAACATCTGGCAAATTCTCTTGCTCTTGGTGACTACTGATAGCATATAGACGGTTTGTTCCTCCGCCTGTTCCTAAAGTAGCCCCTCTAGGTGCAGCTCTATCTGGCGAAGCCGCTGAAGAAGATTAGGCTCTATTGCCCCCATTACTATTTCCCTGCCTGTTCTTAGGGCACTCTCTCATGAAGTGACCATTCTGACGACAATTAAAAAGACCAGTTGACACACCACGACACACTCCTATGTTGTTCCTACCATACTTAGCACATGCAGGAGTCCCATTACCTCCTTGTGCCACACTACCTTGAGACTGTGCAGGTCTAGCTCTGAAGTTCTGTGAATTCTAATTCTTGAACTAACATCTGTTCTTTGGAGCAGGGGCACTAGCAGATGATAGAGCAGGTTCATTTGTCTTGTGCTAAAAACAAGACTAGTTTGCATTACTCTTCTGCTAACCGAACTCATTTCTTGTTGTCTTTGCCTTTTTATTTCGGAACTCTTCTCTAACTCTCAGCTTATCTTCCTCAACCTGCTGCACATGGATCATCAGCCTAGCTATGTCCATGTCTCCTATCAACATTGCAGCCTTACCCTCTTTGCTTGACAGACGAGATAACCCAGAAACAAACAAGCTCATTCTTCTCCTCATATCAGCAACCATCTCCAAAGCATAACGGGAAAGTTGGGTGAACTTGAGGCTGTACTCATGCCCACTCATGGATTCCTACTTAAGAGTGAGGAATTCCCTTACCTTTGCCTCTCTCAGTTCACGGGGAAAGAAACACCCCATAAAGGCCTCTTCGAACATAGCCCAGCTCACAATTGGTGCACCCTCAGCTCTACTCTTCTTTCATTGGTCATACCATAATCTAGCAACACCCTTCAGTTGGTATGCAACTAGTCCCACTCACTCAACATCAGCAACATGCATCACCTCAAACACTTTCTACAACTCATCCACAAAGTTTTATAGATCCTCAGTGACCCTTGAACCGGTGAAGTCTAGAGGATTCATCCTTGAGAACTCACAGATTCTGGATGTATCAGCCATATCCTGTCGATCCCCTCTCTGCTGACCAGCTTGGTTGGCCACCACTTGACTTAACATCCGGATAGCATCCCGGAACTCAATATTTGTGACCTCTCCTTGGGGTTGCACTTCTGGTGCATTGAGTACCCCTTCATCCTGAGGATCAGCATTCCTCCTAGCAGGACGACCTCGAACAGCTCTTCATGGAGGCATGATCTGAAAGAAACGTGCAAGCACGAATTAGAAAGAAACTTTTATAGATAAACTCTATCGCACAAAAAGAGTATGAAAGAAGTGAGATCGTTCCTAAATGTAGCAGCCTCCTAATTATAGATGTAGCGCGCTTCACACCGATAACTAGGACTCTACAGACACGTCTTCATAGACACCCTAGGACTCTTGAATTTTGTGCTCTGATACCAAGTTTGTTACGCTCCGAGCCTACACCCTAGGTATGGCCGGTACTCGAGAACCATTGTTGGCCCCAAGCAAACCCTTGGCCTGGCTCAACTCTTTGCATAAGACTTACTCATAAATAAGATGAACTCAAAAGCACACTTTACTCATTGTCTCAAAGAAATACTCAGAATATTTTGGAAATAAAACATTCAACTAGTCAAAGAGGCAACTCAAGTCTCAACATAAACAACTGAAAATGAAAAGACTCATGAACTACAGTCTATCTATCTATGAAGCCTCTACTAACTGAGATGGACGTCGGATATAGACCCACGACATCCTAATAACATAACTGGAATGATAAAACATGAATGGGGATCCTCCGGAAGCAAGGAGGCTCACCAAACAACTCTAGAACTCAACTGGATCAACGAAGCTGGTTGATGATCCTGGTTACCTGTATCTGCATCATGAAATGATACATTCCAAATGGCGTCAGTACATTGAATGTACGAGAATGTGAGGGGAAATCTAAAACATGACATAAGCTTGAACTGGAACTGAAGAAACAACTTACCTCGTCTCAACTCAACTCAACCTCAACTCAATCTCAACTTATTTCAATATGAAAGCAATAATAATAATGCGATATAAAGAAAAGCTTTAAAATAGTAGATAACAACTCAATGTATTAGAAAATACAATATAACTTAGTTTGTATGTAAAAATACAAAATATACTTTGTTTGGGAGATTTTCTAACTGACAAACATCACTATGAGCAATGTGATGATACAACGTCTCTCCCACGCTTGCCAAAACTGTCTTATACCCTACCGAGGTATAGAACTCCTCAACTAAGTGGATCCACTAGTCTATGCTTAAAAAGCAATAAGGAATCATCTAAAAAGTATAACCATTTCTACCCACGTTGGCTATATGGTTTATGGGGGCTGTGAGTTGTTAGAACTCTCCCCCATATCGGTGCTCAATACTACTCCCAAAATATAACTTAGCTCATATGTTTTAAAGAAAATATTTCCCCATCCTCAACTTTGAGATTATTACTCAAAAGGTTTCTTCAAAAAGAGATAGTACTCAAAACTGCTCATGAACTCTTTCAGAAATCGGCGTTTCCTCTCATTTTAAATGTCAAAACAGTTTCTCTTGGGAATACTTAGTTCCCATATACCATTTTAAAGAAAATGAACGCAACTCTACTCTTCCTCAACTCAAATGCTCAAGTCTTAAAACAAGTTTTAAAAATATTTGGAAAAGACTTCTCAAAAGACTCTAAAGAACTCTCAAGACCTGACTCTTAACTCTACCTTGAATTTGAATTATGAATTCAAGAATATGATTCATGTTATGAATTATTTCTAGATGTTTAGAAGTAGTTAGAATCAAAGGGGAGTAAAGGTACCCTTTGAAAGAACTCAGACGGGCTAAACGACGGAGAACGGGTGGGAGCAGGCGACACTGGCGCACTGAGTGGCCCAGGGTGCCAGCCCCTATATTACAGACTACCTCTGATGGCGCGTTGATAGGCGACGTGCCAGCCCTTGCCCAGAAAACACTGATGAATTTCTTTCTCATTTTCTGACACTAACTCGTCTAGAATCGAATGGTTTCTTCCCCACTCACTTAGATTTGAACACCCAACATAAGTACACTATAATCTACTGAAAACAACCTTCAAATCACTAACTTTAATCTCAAGAACTCATCAAAATCCCAACAATCAAGATTACGAATGGAATTTCAAGAAAATTCATCAAGAACTCAAATCCTTCAATTTTGAGAACGAAATTGCATTAAAATAGCATGATTGACGTGTGGGTGAATGAATCCAACACTATGAGAACTCACATACCTCTTAGGTATCAAACCCTTGGCGAAATAATCCTCGATTCGCAAGAAATCTCGACGAACGCCTTGAACCTTTTCCTCTATTCTCCTCTTTTCTCCGCTTTTCTCTTCTTGAACTTTCTTCTAAAACCCTAAGCATATTTCAGATTATGAAAACTGACCCAAATCAGATTTGACCCCAAAATATTACCATAATTCATTTTAAGCTGATAGGGTAAGGAAAAGACCAAAATACCCCTCACATTTTTGGGTAACTTTCCTTAATTAGACACCCTGACTTCAAACGGGGATATCTCTCTCATACGAGCTAAAAAATTAGCGAACTCGGTGGCTTTGGAAAGAGGATTCCAAGACCTTTCATTTGATATCTTATGGGCCACCTAACTCATTCTGTATTGATAGTTATGGTTGTTTAAAGTTGACCCAAAATTCACAACTCAAGCATAACTTGCAAAATTTCAGATTTTACTATTTCCAATTTAGTTCTTTCTAATTTTAGTTCTTTCTAAGGCGGTATGTTACAGAGTAAGACAATAGTAAAAGAATTTGGGCCAGAAAACTTTCTGTGTAGTGACTTAAGATTTTTTAGCTAGGTCAGCCTCATATGAAATTTGAAAAAGGTGAGGTCTAGGGCCATCCGAGAAGGAATGGGATGTGATGTTGAGGTTTGGTTGGTCTTTTCTTGTAGCCAACACATTAGGCAGTCTATATGGCCTTTCATAATCAAATTTGGGTTGGTAAAACTCCTAGAATTGATCTTGGCGTGGAAGGTATATGTTGGGACATCAAGGGAACATGTTGGGTTGTGAAAAATGGCATTTCCAGTTATTTGAGGCTCTAAAGTTTTGTCGAGCCCGCTATAGCGGGAGGTGTCCTTCTATAACAACGCTCAGACTACTATAGATGGGTAAGTCCCGCTATAGCGGGGGGAAACCAAATTTTATGCATAAACAACCCCAAAACCGCTATTTTATTCACTTTGTGTTCTTAAAGTTGGGAGGGGTGATTTTGAACATTTTGCACTCATTTTTCCATGAAATTCGTCGGCAAAGGTAAGTTCTTGACTCCCCAACCTTGAACATCAATTCTTAAGCCTTATAATCTAGGTTATTGCTCTTAGGAGAGGGTTTTTTACATGATTCCATGGTGGAAAAAGCCCTAAGTTGGGGAGATCGTCATATATTTGCCTGAGATTAGGATTTCTCGATAATCTGGGTAAATTATAGGACATTAGTAATATATTATTGCTTTTATAATTTGTTTTACACCAAGAACAAGTCAAGGCACTTCGCAAGAGGAAAGCTCGAGTTCTTTAGAGTTTCCAAGAGGATTTATTCGAAGTAGGTGATGGTTGTATATTTCTGGTTTATGTCTGTATGCATGCCTACTGCTTTGTAGTGTCATTGATGCAATCCATGGTAGTGAATACATAGAGAGACATATGAAATGACATCATGTAAGTAATCTTATGCAATGGACTTGTTATTGTGACTTATGGTTTTCAAGTGTTATTGTTCATTGTGTGTGTGATTGTGCACGATTGTTTGTGATTGTTGGTTAGCTCGGATACCACGCATGTACACTAATTATGGATGGTTCAGGTACCACGCTGGTACACTATCAGTTTGGGTTTGGGTTTCGTGAAAGGACGAGGTATATGATTTTGGTTCCATTAGAGGACTGTGCATTTGCATTTGCGATCATGTAGGATATAAATCCAAGTATTGTTGTTTCATGTCATGTGACTGAGAGTCTATGTGTTTGTTACTTGTTGATATATGCATTGTTTTATGTTAGTGCATTGTAGTGAATTGATTACATTCATATCTTGGACTGGCCAAGTGATCCTACAAGTACATAGTTGTTTTTATACTGATATTACACCTGTTCTTTTCCTTGTTGAGTACAGGGCATCTTCAAGTGGTTGATCTAAGACATCAGTTAAAGGACGCTTGATTCTGAATCCAAGGGTGAGCTACATCTTTCAGGTTGCCATGGATTCCTCTGATTTTCTTATCCATCTCTTGGGACAGGAACATTAGACTTTAGTTTGATGTTTTCTTTCAGGGATGCAACCGCAGTCTTGATTATTGGAGTTTTGGTATGGTGACTTTTAGATATATCTGCATTAAATGTTTTTGTATTATTGGGTTGAGTTAATGGGGACTCAATTATTTAGTTGTCTAAACTGTTATTTCTTATTTATGACAAACTTTCTTTTATTTGAATGGTGTTGAGTCAGTCATTGGTTGTCCCACCAGGTGGTTTAGTGTGGGTGCCACTCACGACGGTCGGAGTCGTGACAAGGGCAGTAAATATTAATATAAATTCACTATTAAGAAGTAAATTCTATTTATTCTGAAGCCATATTAATATTTTCTTTCAAACACATATTGAAAGTTAAAAAATAACACATCTCAATGGAATATTAAACGTGCTAACACATTATTATAGAAATTATCATTCTTTCGGATAAAAGATTTCTGATGGAATTTAGAATAAAATGTAAAATATAATTAATATTGTGTTAAGTCGATTTTTAATATATCATATTGAATCTATGACTACTTTGGATTCCAAGGGACACTCTTTAATAAAAAATCTACATACTCATGGCTCAAACCCGAGACCTCTGGTTAAGGATGAATGGATCATATACAACCCACAAAAACTATTGTTGGTACTAATTATTACTTAATTTACTTTATGTTCAATATTTCACAGTATGCTTGATATTTTTGTTGTGTTCTACCAACAAGGATTGTGGAGTAGTAGAAGATAGTATTCATGTAACACCCCGTATCTGAAAAAGGGAATTAAACCAGATTTTTGGGAAATTACAGGTGCCAGCCACGAGGGCCACCCACGGACCGTAGGTGTGGTTCGTGGTTCGAGGCCCCAGAATCAAGTCCCAGAAGTCCATCCACGGTCCACCAGAAACGGACCGTAGGTCAGACCATGGTCCGTCGACTGGGTTCGTCGGTGGACTGCTGGCAGTTAATTTTCAGGGTTAGTTGGGTCTTTTCTTAATTAATTATTCTCAATACTATGTCATTTTGGCTACATTTAGAACACCTATATAAGCCTTTTTAACCCCAAATTTACCAAATTTACTTCATTCTTCTAAATTCCCAAAAGAAACCAAATTCTCTCCAAATATTCACTCTCAAGAAACTTGAAGAAGAAGAAGAAGAAGGATTCACCTAGGGTTTCAAGCTAAGGGTCCAATTCCTCCATTGACGGCTAGCATTTGGACTCAAGGTGTGATGGTTTTCATTCATGGATTTCTTTCATCCATGGAGTTCCTAAATCTCTCTATTTCAAATGGTAGAATTCCCCAATTGAGTTAGGGTTTTCTTCAATTAGCATGGGTTCCTTTCATTATTGATTTAAATGATTGAGTAATGATCTTCTATTCCTGAATTGATGAATTGCATTGCTTTTATGATGAATTCCCCCACGAACCCATGTAATCCCCATGTTTTCAAGTTATGAACTATATGTTATCGGATTTTGATCTTCAAGGAAGATTTTTATGAAATTGAGCATGTATTACTAGTTTTACATGAATTTCTGATGATCAAATCCATATCTAACCCATGTTTTCTAAGAGTCTATGATTGAAAGTAGGTTTTGACCTCAAGGAGGTAAATTATGGAATTATGCACGTTTTTAATGGAAACTATGCAAATGTTTTAAGGATGATTTGAGAGTAAAGTATCAATGATGATGATGTTGTTGTGTTGTTGAAAGGATATTCTCATAAAACACATACTAACATGATGTGAAAGGTTTTCTCACAGAGCAAGGATTCTTAGATTGAAATGCTTTCTCACCTATTTGAATCAAAGATTAAAAGTGATCATGGATGGTGAAAGGAGCTATCTTAATGAACTAGCTTGGTTTGGTTGTCCAAGGGGCACCTTTCCATGAGTAATGAAGTCAAGTAAGAAATGACTATTCTGTGGGATTTTATGCTTAGCACCAAGTGGATATTGAATATGAGATGAAAGCTCTCACGTCAGTAGAGTTCGAATTTCCAAAGTAATCTCATGAGATGGAAGCTCTCACGTCAGTTGAGTCCGGGTTTCTAGTAGCAATCTCCTTATCCCATAACTATGTTCCCACATAGGTTGATTAGCTAGTGGATCCACTTAAGCTAGATGTCCATGGTTCTACCTTAGGCAAGTAGAACAACCATTTTCGGTGTGGGTAACACCGGGGGATCATGTTATAGCTCACATGGTCTCTTGTCAGTTAAGGTTATTTCCCACAACAAGATTAATAATGAACTAAGGCTACTTCAAGAAGTATGGTATATGATGTTCAAAGGTTTTAAAGATGATGCTAGCTTGCATTGACTATGGTGTTATGACTCATGTTTTCCAACTCTTTCATATATGATTTTTTAGCTTTGATAAATTGCATGAAATGAAATATCCCTTTTAGCATGTTTTAAAATGTTTTATGCATCGCTATCATACTTGGTACATTGTTTTGTACTAACGCATACTCTTGCCTACATTTTTACAAAATATAGGGTCCGACAGTCAGGGTCATCAGTTTCGTAGCTAGTAGGTGATTTGATTGATTCCCGAGCTTTGGTGACTCCTCATGCTTCGAGGACGGAGTTTTATTGTTTAGTTTCGTTCATGTATTTCTCTCTTGGACATGGTGTATGGGCAAGTCCCAATTTCATTCTATTGTATTATATGGCTATAATGAGACAAGTGTATTAGACTTCCGCTTTTCTCTATAAAAATATTTTGGACTTGAAATGTTGTTTTACTCTTATTGTTCTATTTCTTATGTTATGAGGACTAAGTGGCTTGTATGGAGTCCTTCGGGGTTCTATACGCCATGTTACATCTAGAAGGTACCCCTGGGTCGTGACAATTCCTTTATCTTTAACCAGAAGTGTCAGGTTCGAGTCTTGAGCATGAGTTACCTTTGTTAGAAAGAAGTTTACCCTCAATTTGGGACTTTGCATTATCCAAACCTAATTAAGCCACAATAATAATATCAGACACCAAGCAAAAAAATATTTTCTTCTTTTACCTGCGAATATCAGACATTTTGCCAAAAGAATTTAAGGGTGATATAAATATTATGGAATTAGGCTCATCATTCCTCAATTTTTCAGTGAATAACCCCTCAATCTCCTGTAAAAGCTCGCTATTTGAAAAAGCTAAAATTAGAAAGAACTAAATTGGAAATAGAGAAATCAGAAATTTTGCAAGTTATGCATGAGTTAGGAGTTTTGGATCAACTTCAAACGACCATAACTTTCAGTACAAGATGAGTTATGTGGCCCATAAGATATCAAATGAAAGTTCTTGGAATCCTCTTTCCAACGCCACCGAGTTTACTAATTTTTGAGCTTGTATGAAGGAGATATGCCCATTTGAATTTGCGCTATCCAGTTAAGAAAAGTTACCCAAAAATGTGAGGGGTATTTTGGTCTTTTCCTTACCCAATCAGATTAATTCGATTTTTAGTAATATTTTGGGGTCAAATCTGATTTGGGTCAGTTTTCATAAATCAAAATACGCTAGGGTTTTGAGAGGAGCTTAAGAAGAGGAGAAAAGAGGAGAAGATTCAAGTGTTCGTCAAGTTCTTGAGGTTTTCTTGCGGATTTTCACCAAGGGTTTAATCCCTAAGAGGTATGTGAGTTCTCATATTGTTGGGTTCATTCACCCACACGACAATCATGTTATTTTCAGCATAATTTCATTGTTGAAAGTTGAAGGATTTGAGTTCTTGATAAGTATTCCTGAAGTATTGCTTTCGTTCTTGAATTAGGATGGGTTTGATGAGTTTTTGAGATAAACGTATGAGTTTGAGGCTTGTTTTTTAGTAGATTCTCGTGCACTTGTATTGGGTAATTGAATCTAAGGAAAATTTGAGAAAAGAAATTGATTCTAGATGAATTAGGGTCAGAAAACGAGAAGAAAAATTCATCGGAAAGTTCTAAGGAGAGGCTGGGGCGACGCGCCCCCGATGCGCCAGAAGGTCTGGGGCGACGCGCCCCCGGTGCGCCAGCCGTGCGCCAGAAACTAGTCTCTGAAATTCAGGGGCTGGCGCCCCGCGCCAGCAGTGCGCCAAGGTTGCCTGCCCCTACCCTTTTTCCGTCGCTTAGCCCGTCTGAGTCCTTCTAAAGTGTACCTATACTTCCTATTGATTCTAACTACTCTAAACTACTTCTAAACAGCTAGAAATCATTCATAAACATGAATCATAACCTTGAATTCATAAATTCAAATTTAAGGTAACACTAAGAGTCAAGTCTTGAGAAGTTCTTCGAGTCATTTTAAGAAATCTTTTACATATGTTTTAAACTTATTTTAAGACTAGAGAATTGAGTTTGAGGAAGAGTAGATCCGAGTTCATTTTCTTTAAAATGATATATGGAAACTAAGTATTCCCAAGAGTAAATATTTTCACATTTAAGATGAGAAGAAACACCGATTTCAAAAAGAGTTTTCATGAGCAGTTTTAGTAGCATCTCTTTTAAGAGAAAGATTTTTGCGTAATAATCTCAAACCACAAAAAGAGTTACGATTTTAAACATATGAGCTAGTTACATTTTGGGAGTAGTATTGAGCACCGATATGGGGACGACTTCAGATAACTCAAAGTCTCCATAAACCATGTAACCAACGTGGGTAGAAAGGGTCATACTTTTTAGATGATTCCTTAATGCTTTTTAGCATAGACTAGCGAATCCACTTAGTAGTAGG
Source organism: Solanum etuberosum (assembly GCA_029582245.1). Classification (NCBI taxonomy): domain Eukaryota; kingdom Viridiplantae; phylum Streptophyta; class Magnoliopsida; order Solanales; family Solanaceae; genus Solanum; species Solanum etuberosum. The sequence continues at coordinate 213,048 of JAJONR010000345.1, forward strand.
TTCTATACCCCGGCAAAGTATAGGACAGTTCTGGCAGCATGGGCTAGATGATGTATCATCACATAGCTCATAGTGATGGTTGTCTGTTAAAGAATCTCCCATATAGTTATTTTGCATCTTTATATATACAAACTGAGTTCTATTGTATTTTGCAATTCATTGAGCTTTTTGCCTTTTGTTTTAAAAGCTTTTCTTTATATTGCATCTTTATCACTTCTTTATATTGAAATGAGTTGAGTTGAGTTGAGACGAGGGAAGTTGTTTCTTCAGTTTCAGTTCAAGCTTATGTCTTTTTTTATAATTTTCCTCACATGCTCGTACATTACATGTACTGATGTCATTTGGCCTGCATATTTAATGATGCAGATACAGGTAACCAGGATCAGCATCCAGCGCTTCATTGATCCAGTAGAGTTCCAGAGTTATTTGGTGAGCCTCCTTGCTTCCGGAGGATCCCTTTATTTTATTTTATCATTCTAGTTTTATTAGGATGTCGTGGGTCTTGTCCCGACGTCCATCTCAGTTAGTAGAGGCTTCATAGATAGATAGACATAGTTCATGAGTCTTTTTATTTTCATTTCGTTTATGTTGAGACTTGAGTTGCCACCTTGGCTAGTTGAATGTTTAATTCTAAAACATTCTATGTTTTCATTTGAGTTATAGTTACTTTTTAAAGTGTTTTTATTATTAGTAAGCCTTCCACTAAGAATTAAGCCAGGCCAAGGGTTTGCTTGGGGCCAGCAATGGTTCTCGAGTGCCGGCCACGTCGAGGGTGTAGGCTCGGGGCGTGACATCTCCTTAATGAAAATATTTATTTTTTACTTGTTTTGTGTTGTCTATATATAAAGTATCGTCTTTATATTTATTTTTATGTGTTATTAATTTAGATTCATTTAATATTGATAAAGATAATTTTTTTAAGAAGAAAATGATTATTTGTCAATTAGATTAATTTTGTGAATAACTGTTTTTGTGGTGTATGATAATGATTTTTAGAACTCTAAATAAAAATCTTGTGGTCTTAACCTATTAAATGACATGGAGTTGAATAAAAATTAGGAGGAGCTAATATCAGTAGAAGTTCACTATTAAGAATTAAATTTTATTTATTCTGATGCCATATTTATATGCTCTTTTAAAATTATTTTAATCACATATTGAAAGGTAAAAATAACATATCTCAATGGAATATTAAACGTGACAACTCGTTATTATAAAAATTATCGTTCTTCTAGATAAAATAGTTTTAATGGAATTTAGAATAAATTTCAAACTGTAATTAAGATTATTTTCACTTGGTTTTCGATATATCATATTGTATCCTGACTAATTCGAACTTTGAGGGACACTCTCTAACAAAATTTTCTTCATATACAAGGCTCAAACTCGAGACCTCTGGTTAAGGATAGATGGATCATATACATCTCACCACAACTATTGTTGGTACTAATAATAACTTAATTTACTTTCTCTTGAATATTTGACTAAATGTTGGATTTATTTGTTGTGTTTTACCAACAAGGATTTTTGTGGAGTAGAAGTTAGTATTCTTTCATCCTTAACCAGAAGTGTCGGGTTCGAGTCTTGGACATGAATTACCTTTGTTGGAAAGATGTTTACCCTCAATTTGAGAGTTTCCATTATCCGAATCTAATTGAATCCCAATAAGAATGTCGAACACCAAGTAAATTAATATAATTTTTCTTCTTGTAATTATGAAAATTAGATATTTTACAAAAAGAATATGAGGGTGATCTCAATCTCCTTAAGGAAAATATTTATTTTTTATCAGTTTTGTGTTTTCCACATATAAAGTATTGTCATGTATGTTATTTTCATTTTTTCTTTCCTATTAATTATGATTCATTTATTGTTGATAATAATAATTTTCTTTGAAGGAAATGATTGTATGTAATATAGATTAATCTTTTTTACTTATTTTCCTTGCGGTTTATGATGATGATATTTATAGCTCCAAATAAAATCTCTTGTTCTTAACCTGTTAAATTTCATGGTATTGAATCAAAATCATGAGGAGTAAATAGTAACAAAACAAATTCACTACTAATAAGTGATTCTATTTATTGTAAATTCTATTTATTCTGATGTCATTTTTATATTTTATTTTAAACACATATTGAAAGTTAAAAAAAAATAACATACCTCAATGGAATATTAATCGTGATAACTCATTATAATAGAAATTATCATTTTTCTTGATAAAAGAGTTCAAAATGGAGTCTAGATAAATTGTAAATTGTAAGTAATATTGTATTTACTCGGTTTTCAATATATCATTTTAAATTTTTGATTAAGTCGGATTCCGAGGAATACTCTCTAACAATATTTTATTCATATCCAAGGCTCAAATCGAGACCTCTGGTTAAGGATGGATGGATCATATACATCACACCACAACTATTGTCGATACTAATAATAACATAGTATTCTTTCTCTTGCATATTCTGCACTATGTTTTATTAAGTTGTTGTATTCTACCAACAAGGATAGTGGTGGACTATAAGTTAATATTTCTTCATCCTTAACTAGAAGTGTCAGGTTTGAGTCTTGGGCATAAGTTATCTTTGTTAGAAAGAAGTTTTTCCCACAATTTGGGACTTTCCATTACCAAGAAAGAAAAAAATATTTTCTTCTTGTACTTACAAAAGTCAGACATTTTGTAAAAAGAATTTGAGGGTGAGCTCAGAGATTATAGGTTTAGGCTCATCAATTCTCCATCTTTTAGTGAATAACCCTTCAATTTCCTTAGTGAAAATATTTAATTTTTGTTTGTAATGTGTTCTCAATATATAAAGTATCGTCTTTATCTTTATTTTATTTTCTTTTTTGTGCTATTAATATAAATTCATTAAATGTTGATAACGATAATTTTCTTTTGAAGGAAATGATTGTTTGTCAATTAAATTAATTTTGTGCCTAGTTTTCATCATGGTATATGATGATGATTTTTATAGCACTAGCTAAATAAAAATCTTGTTTTCATAACCTTTTAAATGACATGGTATTAAATTAAAATCAGGAAGAGTAAATATCACTTAAAATTTATTAGTAAGAAGTAACTTCTTTATATTTTCATGCCATATTTATATTTTCTTTCAATATTTCTTTTAAAAAATTATTGAAAGATAAGAAACAACACATCTTAATGGAATACTATACTATGAAGTTTAGTCAGGTTAGCAGATTAATAAAGAGAAAATTTTTTTCTATCTTCATCAAAGTGCAATTGCAGATATGAAAACCTTGGTGGAGGAATGTACATATATTTCTAGGGGTCAAACTCCCTGTAAAGTATCTAAGATGTAAAGGAACATTATGCAGATCTTATTAGGAAGGTGAAGGATAAGCTACATGCATGAAAAGGCAATATGCTTTCTTTTGGTGGTAAAGAAGTGTTATTATCCAGTGTTTTACAAAGCATACCTATACATGTTATATCTTCTCTTGTCCCTCCATAATATGTGTTGAAAGAGCTTCATAGAAATTTTGTAAAATTCTTTTGGAGTAACATGCTAACAGGTAGGAGAAAGCATTTGGCTACCTGGGAAAAGGCTTGCTTACCAAGGATTGAAGGTGGTTCAGATTTTAGATCTATGGGTAATGTGTCTAAAGCACTGTATGCTAAATTGTGGTAGAAATTTAGTGACAAAGCTCTTTATGGGAAAACTTCATGTGGAATAAGTATTCTAAAAAACATATTCCTACCCTTGTTCAATGGAAAGGAGGTTCATAAGTGTGGAAGTACATGTTAGAAGAAAGAGAAGTGTTAATATTTGATGGGAACCGAAGGGAGGATCTTCTAGAATATGGTTTGATAATTGCACCAGTCTTGGTCCTTTATTTTCTCTTCCTACAGAAGCGCATGATTGTCATCTATGGTTGATATTGATATTTTACATAAAGAAGATAGTTGGGATTTTGAAATAATGCAGGACTATTTACCTAATCATATTGTGGAACATGTCAGATCAAATATAAGATTTGTTAGGCATACTGTTTAGATGGATAAACAATGGTGGATTCAATCTAGCACAGGAAAATCTACAGTTAAATCAGCCTAGGAGACACTCAGATATATAGTTGATTATTCAGATGATTACAAGAATATTTGGGTGTAAGAATTACCTTTCAAAATCTCTTTTTTTGGTTGGAGGGTCTGGCGGCACAGCGTGCTTGTTGCTGATATTATGTTTAGTTTGAACCCTAACATTTCTCAGTTGTTTCAGTGCTGCAGGATACACATTAGGGAAACTATTGATCATCTTTTCCTCTTTGGGAAAGTGGATCCCTTTATTTGGGATTACTGTACTAGAGCTGCTGGAATTTTAGGCCCATGAATTCAAATTAGACAAACTATGAAAAAATGGTGGGATGCACAAAGTAATGCTAGGTTGAGAGTGATTTTCGATGCTATGCCTAATATCATATTATGGTTCTTATGGTAGAGGAGAAACGTAATCTTGCATGGAGGATCATATACTACAAACAAGGTGATGTGGGAGATTAACGCTACCATGTCTAAGTTATTAGGTTAAAATTCATACAACTTGTCCAACTACTTGACCACAAATGGTGATCATGTTGGAAAATTACTCACCTGTATATCAGACTAAAATTGTAAGGTGGGTTCCACCTCCTCAAGGTTGATTGAAGTGCAATATTGATGGGGCATATAGAGGTAATCCTGGTCCTAGTGCTGCAGCTTTTTTTTTTTTGAAAGATCATGAACTTTCTCTTGTGGGTGCTAAAGGATTAAGGATTTCTTATTCTACTATTTTGGTGGTTGAGGCTAGGGCTATAAGTGAAAGGCTGCAATAATGCCTAGAAAAATAGTTGACCAATATTGTCATTGAATCAGATTCATTGGCTATAGTTAATATCATTAATGGAGTCTGGAAGATCCCTTGGAGTGTGACTATAGAGGTCAACTCCATTCACAAAAATTACAAGTCTTATCACAGTGAGATTACAACACTCTTTAAGGAAGGGAAATATTTTTGCAAACTTGGTTTTTAGTTTTGCAGGTACACATATCTGAATGTATTACAGAACATGAAGTTCCAAATGAAGGAAGGAGAATAATGATACTAGATAAAAGCAGCACACCAATCTTAAGATTTCAACAGACAAGCACACTAAACAGAACCAGATAAGATTGTACAAGAATAAAAAAATTCACAAATTAAGACTCTAGGATGCAAAAGAGGGTTTTTGGTGATTCTATTTAAGTTTCTTTTTAAGGCTGAAGCAATTTCATCTAGTTGACATACTTGCACCTGGTGAGAGCATAGAGGTGTTCCAGAGGTACTAAAACAATTCCTAAAGAGATCAAATAAATTCTTACCGGCACTGATATTGGTTCAAAGGTTACTTCAGTCTCAACTTTCTTTAGCTCAAAACAATTTCTGAAGTAATAAACAATTGAAATATCTAGTCTTTTTTGGTGGTATTAATTTCGTATGGGATTCAATCCATTAAAGATTAGGTAATGTAATTGCAAGTTACTTCGAGTATGTAAAATAAGTATTTGACTCCATTAAAAGCAGGTGATACAAATACTTAATTTGAACAGTTAGAATGGTCCTTCTTGACCTCGATCATCATCAAATGATATATATCAATGGATTACATGATTTAAGTATTTTTCTAAAGGGAGATGGTTTACCTGATTGAAGCTAAATTTATCGATTTAGCTACCAGTGACCTTTCTCGCATGGTTCCGATCGACTTAGCAGATTGATGTAAGGCCTAGAAATACCAATTTTTTTATTAATTTCGGTCATAGATCTACTCCTTAAATAGTGGTACCGATCTTCTTGAGATATTCAATCTATTGAAGGATAAGTTTAAGAATGATACTAATGATCGGATAGTATACCTCTGTTGTTTTTCTTGAAACAAAGCTCAACCCATATGATTTATGATCGAAAATAATGACCTCTGCGGCGAATTTTTTAGGAAACTTGAAGATCTTCAGATGTCGAAAGATATCGTTCACTTTTCAATTCTAGATCTTTCCACTTTTCTTTCTATTTGTTTATTGCATTCCTTTTTTGTTTATTTTTTATAGTTCGTTTTTAAAGATCATATGGGCTTTGGCTCTTTGGGCCAACTCTTTGTGCACATTTTAGTAGTTTATAATAGCTTCCTATTAGGTCTTTGAAATTTTTTTTAAAAAGAAGAAATTATCATTCTTCTAGATAAAAGAGTTCCAATGGAATTTAGAATAAGATTTAAGTTGGAATTAATGTTGTTTCACTCGATTTCAATATATATAGAGTCCCCAAATAATTCGGATTTAAGTTGGGCTAACTTCTTTGTTGTATACTTCACCTAAATAGGGACGAATTGGGTGGACTTGGTCAGCCTGTGAACAACCACCCAAATAGAGTCATAAACACCCATGGTGGTAGGCAAACCCATAATACAATCCATGGTGATCTGCTCCCATTTCCAAGTAGGAACAGGTATCCTTTAGGATACACCTCCGGGCCACTGGTGCTCAAACTTAACCTGTTGGAAAGTCAAGCATCTAGACACAAAATCTGAAATATCCCTCTTTATGTCAAACCACTCATAATGCTGACTTAGATCATAATACATCTTTGCCGCCCCCGGTTGGATGGAATATTTAGAGCAGTGGGCCTTTTCAAGAATCAATCTAATCAACCCGCCCACCTTGGGCACACAAATCCTCCTCCGATCCTCAGGCCACAAAGAGAATCAAGGACAACCTCCTTGGCTTCCCCTCTCAACACTTTGTCTCGAATAAGACATAACTTCTCATCATTGAACTGGCACTCAGGGATCTGCTCAACTAAGGAAGACCAGGCCTCTATAAAAGCAATCAATCCACCACTCTCCTCAAAAATCTGTACACGAACGAGACTATTGGCTAACCTCTGAACATATCTAGCCAATGGTCTCTCCTCAACATTGATAGCGGTAAGACGCCCCATACTAAAAGTCTTCCTACTCAAAGATTTGGCCACCATATTAGCTTTTCCCGAATTATATAAGATGGTGATATCATAGTCATTCAATAACTCAAGCCATTTGCGTTGCCTCAAGTTCATATCCCTCTAACTTAAAATTCACTAAAGACTCTGATGATCCATGATGACCTCACAATGTACCCCACACAAATAATATCATCATAACTTAAGCACAAAGACTACGACTTCCAACTCCAATTCATGAGTAGAGTAGTTCTTCTCATGGGTCTTCAACTGTCTAGAAACACAGGTGATCACCTTTCCTTTCTGCATCAAAACACCACCTAACCTGGCTCAAGAAGCATTACAATAAATGGTGAGGTCCACACCCTCCTCGAGTAGAGTTAAAACATGATCTAAAGTCAACAAGGTCTTGAGATTTTGAAAGATCTCCTCACTCTCAGCAGACCACTAAAAGCTCACACTCTGTCGAGTCAATCTAGTCAAAGGAGATGCAATAGTGGAGAAGCTCTAAAGAAACTACCTATAATAACCTATTAATCCCATAAAAATTTTAATCTCGATAACTAAAGTAGGCCTCATCCAACCTATAACTACGTCAATATTTGTTGGATCCACTCGAATACCCTCCTTGGACACCAAGTGTCCCAGAAATGCAACAGAATCAAGCTAAAACTCACATTTCAAGAACTTGTCATACAAAAAAAATTCCCTCAATCTCTGGACTATGATCCTAAAGTGTCGATCATGTTCCTCCTCATTCTTTGAGTACACTTAGATTTCATTGATGAATACTATCATAAAAGAATCCAAATAAGTTCGGAACACCATGTTCATTAACTCTATTAACATTGTAGGGGCATTAGTCAAACTGAGAGACATCACAAGAAACTCATAATGCACATATCGAGTCTGAAAAATTGTCTTAGGGACCTTTAACGCCCTAATCTACAGTTGATGATAGTCGGACCTCAAATCAATCTTAGAAAACAAAGATGCTTCTTGAAGCTGATCAAATATGTCATCAATACGATGAGGGCGATACTTTTTCTTATATGTAACTTTGTTCAGTTGTGGTCTTCAATACACATCCTCATGGGTCCATATTTCTTCTTCACAAACAAAACTTGAGCACCCCATAGAGAAACACTGGGGCGAATAAAATCCGTACTCAACAAGTCTTATAACTGATCTTTTAATTCCTTCAACTTTGTAAGAGCCAGGTGATAAGGATGAACAGAGAAGGGCTTGGTGCCTGGCTCCAAGTCAATAGAAAAATCAATTTCTCTATCCGGAGGAACACCTAGAAGATCAGTAGGAAAAACATCTGAAAACTAATCTATGGGAGGTGGCTCAACACTAGTATCCCGAATAAAGGCCAAATAATACAAACACCCTCTATCAACCAACCTTTGAGCACAAATGAAGGAGATAACCTTGCTAGGGTAAGAACCACTAGCACTCGTCCACTCAACTCTTGGGACACCCGTCATAGCTAAGGTCATAATATTAGCATAACAATCAAGAATAGCATGATGATGCGAGATAATCCATATTCAAGATAATATCAAAGTCTACCGTCCCTAGAATGATCAAGTCTACCCAAGGAGGAGTTGAATGAAGCTTTTTTGGAGAGATTATTCCCCCTCTCCCCGAAGATGGTGAAACTTAGAACCCAAATCCAAAATTTTAAGTGCATTGGAGGTGAACCTCTACATGAGACTTTGTTGCAGTTCAAGAAACTACTTTTGTAATGTCCAACACATGGTGTTCCAAATAATTTGCTACTGAAATACTTCTATTGTAGCCTTGATTCAGTCAATAAAGAGGTGGCTAATCAACTAGTTCAAGGAGAATTAATGAGACAACTGTATGATGTGGCAACTTTGTTGCTAGATGATATGACCAAAGTCAACCAAGCATGGCATACTAGAGAAGACCAAGTGTCTACTCTGCAACTCAGGTTGAGAAAAGAACAAATCGAGAAGGACAATGAACGAGATGAAAACATGGCTAAAATATGACCCAACTTGATTTATTGTCTAAACATGTCATGAGAAGTGGACTTAAATCGGTGAATGCGGTTGTGACTAATAGTGGGTAGTGCCTGGATGAGGCCAAGTTTGAGGCATTATACAATGAAGAAAGTTCAATATTTGGGAAACCAAATGGGGGATTCTCACAAAAATTACCAACAACAAGGTGGGAACCAAGGTTAGAACAAGGATTGAGATAATGGTTGGAAAGATTGGCGAGGTGGAAATTGGAGAGATAGGGGGCTGACAAAGATAGATATGTTCCACCCTATGATCGTCAACGAACAAAGGACCCAGCTAGGCCAGAAGGAAAATGGACCAGCAAAATGCTTACAAGGATCTTCAACAAGGTTTAAGGATCCGACAAAGTGTTGAAGGAGTTGAAAAATGACTTTTCCACTTTATCTCAAATGGTAACCTCTCATTTGGTATCTATCAAGCAAGTGGAGACCCAATTATGCCAGATCTTCACTCATCTCAATCAGAGGAAAAAAGGAATATTGCCTAGTGACACCGTCCCAAATCCCAAAAATAAATGTTGAGGAAATGAGAATTATGTAATGCCATAACGTTATAAGGCGCTTCTTCAGAGGCAACCCACGTATTTACTTTTATTTTATTACTTTCAATAATGTGTGATGTGAGTGCAGGTTGAAAAGAAGCAAAAGCCTTGAAAAGGGAACATTAGGTGATGCAAAAACAAGCACGGCGTCCGCCAAAGGCGTTATGCAAACTCATTCTTGTCCGCCTTCTGAGCTAGAAAATGTGGAAAACTGTACTATCCATTTCGGCGAGCTTAGCTCCAAAAGGGGATTCACCGAAGTACACTATGCGGACTACATCGGGTCTACCGAATCAACCTTCAGGTTTGATGTTTTTTCAAGCATTTTCGGTGAGCTTCAGCTCTAGTTGGCAATCTGCCGAACACACTCAGCGACATTAGTCGTGACCGCCGAGTAGGCCTGATATAAAAAGGCCAAGGGTCTTTTCAAATTCAATAAAAAACCTTTGAAATTTTTGAGACGTTTTCTTCCCTTTTACTTGTAATACCTTGTTTGAGTGTAAGAGCATCCTTAGTGTGTGATTGGTGAGTGCGTGGAGTGCATTTGCTTTCTAGATCAGTCGACCCAGCCTTATTCTCCTCTATTTTCGAGTTTTGCTTTCTTGTTGAGGTTGGTTTTTTATTTTCATTTTGCATTTTGAGCTTTCGATTGTATTTTATGTATGGGCTATAGGCCATGTGATACATGTGATTGTTTGAATCACATGTGATTGTTTGATTCCATTGGGTAGTACTATAATGATCGTATTGAACTATGCCCATGAATTGATTGCTTGTGTTATTGTCTAGAATATGCTAAATTTGATTGTATTGGTTAAATGATGAAATTGAACCCTTAAAATTAGTGGGTCTTGGTTTAATTTGATGTGGGTGAAGTCGGAGTAATCCAATGTTGACCCGATTGCATGGTTTTTCCCAATGATAGACAGAGTGACGACTTTCTTAAGGGAAAATCGTAAATTTGAGCAATACTTTGCGATATTTGGGGGAAATCTAAGTACCCATGGGTAGATAAGCATGTGCGTGAATTAAGTCTGGCAGCGGAACCGGGAGGTGCCGGTATTGGTACCATTCCATCCCGGTCCGGTACAGGTCCGCTAGGCTCCGATTAGGACCGGCTTAAAGGGGAATTGGGAGGGGTAACGGGACAGAAGGCGGAAATTCTCGTACCATCCCGACCGGACTAGTACCGGTTCCGGTTCCGGTTTCGATTCGTACCTGTCTGGTCCAGTTCTGTCAGATTTTTTTTAAATTCTAACTAGTCGTTGCCAGCCGTTGGGTAACGGCTATTGGGCCATTCCACCCTTTAAAGCCCCCCCCCCCCCCCACCAAAAAAAAAACACCCCTACACTCCAAAAAATTTTAATACCCCAAAGTTTTATAATTTACATTTTAGTCCTATTTTTTAACTATAAAAAACCCCTAACCTTCATTATTTTTACTCACAAATTTTCTTCATCTTCTATTCTCTCAACTTTTAACTCTCAAGTCTCTAATTTCTATTAAATTATAAATTATATTAGTTTAAAAGCAATTTTGGTGTATTATTTGGTCTTTGGAGCAACTTTCAACTTTCAAGTTTCATCTATCAATTTTTGGCTTTCGGTCATACACGTTTACTTTTTAGGTAGACTTTTGGTGTATTTGTTCCAACTTCCATCTTTTTATTCTTTACTTATTTATTTATTTGTTTGTTTGCATTTAATTTTTGTATTATATATAATTTGCTCACTTTTAATATTTTAATATGGATTCCGGTAAAAAAAATGTTGGCAAAGGTAAACAAACATTTATTGGTAAGGTCACTAATGTATTTATCGAACACTCCGGGAAAATTAAAAATATCCGGTAGTTCTTCTAAATCTAAAACTAGACAAGTAGCTCAAGTAATAATAAATACAGAAGATTTTACGCATGACGATGAAACTGTTTTTAATATTGATAGTAATATTGAATTAGATCAATATCATGAATCTTTACAAGTAAGGTTTGGTAATTTTGATGAAGAATTTGATGAAGAATCAGATGAAGAATTATAATACGATAATGTTAATGATGATATTAGTACTTTTGATGATGATGATGAAACAGAATTTGTTACGGCTACTAGTCCCACTCCCAGTCCCGCTCCCGCTCCCATTCGTTGTTCTGCTCCCATTCCCCCCGTACATCCTAGTCGGGCTAGGCCCAAGGTAGAACATGCTAAAAATATGTTGTATGACAATTTATGACTCAAAGTGAAGATAAAACACAAGCTATTTGTAATAAATGTAAACATAAAATGAATCATAAAATTATGAGAAAGGCGGGTGGCATGGAACATTTAAGTAATCATTTAATGGGATGTTGTAAAAACGAATTACTCATGTTAAAGTTGTAGCCGAAGCTAAAAAGAGTGGTACACCCCTTCCTAATGCATCCGTATGAGTAGGGGGCTCTAATATGGTCCAATCGCAATTAAACTCTTCTAATGTTTCTGGCCCTAGTACACCACGCTCATCTAGTAGAGAGAAAGAACTTGAAGAATTAGCTAAAATGATTGTTGTTATTGGCTTGCCTTTTAGTTTTGCTGAAAATCTCATTTTTATTCATTATATTCAAATTGTGTATAATCCACATTTTAAAGGTTTTTCAAGAAACACAATTAAAAAAGCTATTTTTGATTATCAAGGTCAACATTTTAAATATCTTCGTTATTTATTTTATTATAATACTTGTAAATTGCCTATTACTTTAATATGGGTCGTAGTGTTGGTAATGATTATTTCACTATTACAGGCCATTGGATCGATGAAAATTGGATTATGCAAAAAAGAATTTTAGGTTATAAATGTTGTGAAATGCATAAAATCGGTAGTTACGTAGCTCAAACTATCATAGATGTTTTACAAAATTATGGAATTTGTGATAAAGTAATTAGTGCCACCCTAGATAATGCTTCAAATAATACATCTGTTGTTGAAATACTAAAACCAACACTTTGCCCTATTTATATTGATGGTTTTCATATTAGATGTGTTGCGCACATATATAATTTGATTGTTAGAGATGGTATAGCAATGTATAATAATGGTTGCATAAAATGTAAAACAACATGTCATTTTATTTTTAAATGTCAAGTAAAGGCTAGACGTAGAGAATTTAAAAATCATTGTCGTGAATTTAATCTCCCCCCTAGAAAAATTCCAAAATCAGTGTCTACTAGATGGAATTCATTATTTGAAAAGCTTCAAGTCGCTTATGAGTATAAAAAACCTTTACAAATGGTTTAGAATGCTCATAATTCAAATATGGACTATAGACTTGATGATAATGATTGGAATGACGTAAAAGAACTTATAGAATTTTTAAAAGTTTTATATTTAGCTACAAAATAAATTTCTGGACTTTATTATCCAACTATTTACTCCTTTTTACCAAATATTTGTGTTATTTCTAGTAAATTTATATATTCAAAAATAAACCAAGGTTTGAAGATTCTGTTAAGTCTATGATTGAAAATTTTTAAAAATATTTTTTTCTATTCCTCAAATTTATTTAACTGCTTATTTTTTAAACCCAACTTATAAAGATGTAGGTGCATCACGAATTGTTGAAAAAATATATTTAAATTTAGATATTCAAGATTTGAAACACCTAGTGGACAACAGTTAAAGATAGTATAAAAACTGAAGCTAGAAAATTGTATGACTTGTATAATTCTCGTGAAGTAGTATGTAATGAAGAACCTGAAACTTCTAGGTGTAGATATGATGAAGATAATATTGATGATATGCTAGAAAGTAACCTTGGACTTGCTACTGAGGAAAGAAATAATTTTGATGCATATATTAATCAATGTACAAAAACTATTAAGGATCCACAAGGTTTACCTGATCTTTTACATTGGTGGAGCAATCGCAGCAAGGGATTTCCGAAACTTCAACCGGTGGCTCGAGATGTGTCAAGCATCTTTAGTTGCTTCGGATGGCGCTTTTAGTGCAGCAACATTTCAAATTGGAGAGCATAGATATTCATTAGCAGCAGACAGCTTGGAGATATCGGTATTATTTAGAGATTGGATTAATGCCGAGAGAAGGAGATATTGGTGTACACCTTTACCAACCCAATTCGAAAATGATATTGATGAAATGTTGCAAGATTTTAGTGACGACGGCATTGATGCATTGGAGGAACTAGCCGATCAACCAATTCCAAATCATGTTACTAGAGAAATGTTAAATGATTTAAGACAAGACTTCCTTGGTACCTTGAACTATTAGTATGATAATTCGAGGTCTAATTCAAACAGAACACTTCCTAGAAGATGATTGTGTAAATTAGGTCTTCTACTAATATTTGTAACTCAAATTGTATTATTTAATTTTTATTAATAAAACTATAGGCTATTCGCCTTAAAAAAAAAATTATTATTGTCTTCAACTTAATTCAAGTGTTTTTTTAATTATATTTCAATTTTCAAATGGCAAAGTTCAAACTTAAGTTATAATTTGAAATTTTAAAAAAATTTAAAATTTAAAGTTTGAAATTTAAACTTTTAAAATTTAAACTTTTAGAGTTTGAACTTTAAACTTTTACCGATTGAAATTTAAACTTTAAGAGTTTAAACTTTTAAAGTTTCAACTTTTAAAGTTTGAAATTTTAACTTTAAAGATTTATTTAAAGTTTAAACTTTAAGAGTTTAAATCTTATTTTCTAAAAAAAATAATAAGTTATATATTTTCAAATATTTTAATTTTAAGTTAAACTTTAAACAAAAAAAAAATTGTAAATTTTAAATAGACTTGAATTAATAATTAATTAATTTTTTTAAAAAATGGTCGTTATCTCGATTTACCGGTACCGGTCTGGGACGGCACCTAGTAAAAACTGCCGGATGGACCGGTACCGGTACCATTCTGGTTCCGATGGTTTTCGTCGCGGACTGGCTGGTTCCGGTCCGACTCCGGTTGGTGCCTGTCTGGTAGTGTCGTTACTGGTTCCACTGCCAGACTTAGGGTGGATTGTAATATTATTGGGAAACTTGATTTTGTTGCGTATATTGGGTTTGTCTATGAAAATTAGGCACTGGGCTGAACACTTCCTATTCGGCAGGCTTGTCTTAGCTCCCAAGAAGATTAGACGAATCGCCAAATAAAACCCAGCTCACCTTCTTGAGTGAATATGTGACTTTGGGTATTGTTCCATTCGGCGAGCTTGTCTTAGTTCACCGAACCCACTTGGAAAAATGCTGAGTGGGAGTGGACATTTCCATTGATGCCTGTTTCTTTTTATTTTACATTGTTAGTTTCGGCTGACTTGTCTTAGCTCGCCGAAACCAACTCGGCGATTTGACTCTGCCCATTATGCCTAAATTATTTTATGATTGCTTATGTCCAGTTGGGCGAGCTCATCGGAGCTCGCCCATCCTGTTAGGTGATCTTCCTTCTCATTAGGCGAGCCACAGGACATTTTTCAATTGTGCTTTCAATTGAGTTTGATTTCAACTAACCTTCACTGATTCTATGTCTGATACTTGTGCTTTGATGATTATGGCCAAGACAGAGAAAACGGGTGCTGACTTCGTATACAGAATCCGACAAAGACTCTCTTCCTCCTCCCCTTCTGTTGAAAAAGTAGAAGGGCATAGTTTTCAATGAGCCATCTAAGGCCCCTCGTCGATCACAACCTACCACCCCATAGGCATATGCACATGCAAGTGAGCAACCCAAAAGGGGGTTGCAAGAAAAAGAACGAACATCCTATCCAAACTGGTGCAGCCTCCACACACTCAAGCACCAACAGCAAGGGTTATCCCGATCATAGCTCCAATGAGCCTAAATAGGCTAAAGGCAGCTTGAGAGCATACCATCTTAAAGGAGAGACGGCTATCCACATATGGTGTATTGAGTGACTACCCTGTGATTTGGGACACTATTCGGTTTCATGGATTCGAGGGTTGTATAAGACTTTGAAACCTATATGTTTCATCATGGATAAGGGAGTTTTATGCGGCCTATGCTTAGGCCTTACCGAAGAAAAGGAAGGGCACAGTTTGGAAGCCCTCAGAGGAAGTTGCAGTGCAGGGCAAAATGGTAAAATGCAATGGGGGTGAAATAAACACGGCCCTTGGCACCCGTTCCACTCATGTTGATACGTTTTATATCCAGATGCGCTAGGAGCTAGACGCTTTGAAGGGGTGGTTAGCCCCATTGATATTTGATGTTTCTCTGTCGTGGATGGTTGATGGTGGGAGAATTGAAAGAAAGATTTGAAAATAAGTGTCTGGTATTGGTTCAGGTTTATAAGCAGCAACATCATGCCATCCCAGAATGAGTCTATCCTCGGGAATCCTAAGGCAGTGCTAGTGGTCACTATAATCGACAGGGAGCATATCAATGTCGGAACCATTATTGTCGAGGAGATATTGCTACGGACCAGGAAAGAGCATACCTCCCTTCCATTGTCGATCCTTATTACCCAGCTTTGTGAGAAACAAGAGTTCGCTTTTGAGAGAAATCTGATGTACGGGTCACACCATCCTCTTTTAACGACATCCAGTGGATTGAGGCTGATAACTTACGGTATGACACGGCTCGGAAGAATCCGCCACCACTAGACACCACGCCTGTAGTTGATCCAGCTGCATTGGCTTCTGAGGCCACCACACCTGCTCCTTATGTGGATAAGGCAGGTATATATTTTATTGTGCCTCCTACTCCTCCTACTACTGTGACTATTATTGTTGCTATACCTGCCTCAGTTCCTACTCCCCCTCCCCCTCCAACCTAGGGCTTGATTTATCAAATGGCAGTCTTGCCCAGTCTTCAGATGTTAGAGCCGTCAGGGTTGAGAAGGACATGCCTAGGTTGATTGATAGGGCAATTGAGAGGGTGATTTCCCCTTGAAGGGATAGGGTGACCAACTTTGAGGGGTTAATTGAGTCCCAGTGTGAGGTTGGACAACCTCACTGCTAGGTTATTGGCCCCCAAGGGTACTTCAGGTATGCTTGACACCATAAGAAGTGAGCTTGCTACCTCGTGAGCGGATGTAGACCAGCTAAGGTCTACTAACATCTCGATACTATGGGGCGATGTTCCCTTACCTTATGTTCCAACCTTCATGCCACCAACGATGCCCAGCAGTGAGCCACCTCCGAGTGTGTAGCCTGAGATAGCTGAGGGTGATGCAGTTGTTGTTGAGGATGTTGTTGATGCTGATGAGAGGGTCGATGATTATTTAGACGAGGAGATCGATAAGGATGAGATGAGGAGAGAGGAGGATGAGCATGGTATTGCGCAGACGCTCACAGAGTTGCAAGACACTGAGGAGTTGATTATCCAGGCTACCTTGGAGAGATCCCTTCGGGAGACCTCCGCAGTTAGCACAAGTGGAGTCTCTTCAGACTCCACCATTCCTCCCAGTGATGTGTCGAGCACTGATGTCCTAGCTGATGCCACATTGTTTCCACTTGTGATACTATTGTCAGGCCTTGATGCCCCGGATGATGTTACTCCTCTTGAGACTCCTCCAGTTTATAGCACTCCATAGGATTAGCCTATCGGGGGAAATTTTTACTCTTCCACCCGTAATTATTACTCTTGCATAGAGGACGCTGCACATTTATTTTTGGTGGGGTGAGGACCTCTGTGCCAATATTCCACTTTTGCTTTGTATTTTGTTATTTTTAAGTTTTGGATGATTGTAGTATGTTACTTTTGTTTATATTAGAGTCTTTCATTTGGTTTGGTTTATGTTGCCTCTTTTGTTTTCTCTCAATTTTGCAACTACCCCATGAGTTTTGAAAATTATGAAATGCTTGAGTTTCTATTGATGATACTTCGAGGATCGATTGTGTTCAATATCGATGTCTTGTATAGTACTCATGATGAGCATGAAATATAGTGACGGTGTTGCTAGAATGAAATCAATGTGGTTGCACTTTTGATCGATTTCTTTAAATCTTTTGTTGACTAGTTGCATTTTGACGTGAGACTTACAATGAACATCGCACGTACACTTCTGATCTTTTCAGGTTGTGCTAAATGAGTGTATTTGAATGTGTCATGTGTGGTGAGGTCTCTCTTGAAAGCATGTATGTGGATTTCTAGAATTTTCCTTATTAGTCTAATTATCTAAACCTTGGTAATTGTAAGGCGTGATCTTGGGAAACAACTCTAAGAGGGTACCCAAATTTCCATATCCTTTGTGAGGGTGTGCATCCATTTTGGTACTATTTGAGCCTAAACCATCTGTTGACAAAACCAAACTAAAACCTCTTGAGCCAAATTGTCCCCACCTTCTCACCCAAAATCCATTTTAAAGCATTGTTACGTTTGAATAGTCAACTCATGCCAAAAACCTAAGTTGGGATGTGGAAAGGAGGAACGAATGAAAACGAAGTAAAGGGCAAAGAAAGATGAAATGAGACTCAACTTTGAAGTTTGTTACAAAAAGAAGGAACCCCTCCTTATAAAATAAAAAAGGAAACATTGTGATGAAAAAGTTTGAAAAATAGAAATGAAAAAGAGAAGTTGATGAAATAAAGGGATTCTGAATAAAGTGAGTGAAAAGTCAAAGTTTGAGTTCTCACATGAAAAAGAATGAAAATAACTTGTGAAGAGGTGAAGATGATTGCAACAATGCTTTAAAAAGGTGAAGATGATTGCAACAATGCTTTAAAAAGGTGAAGTCACTAAGCCAAATTAATTATACATTAACCCTCAGCCCCATTACAAGCCTAAAAGACCCTTGAAATCTTGCATGAACTAGGTTGTGTGATGATTGTAAAATATGGACAAGCCTATGGGATGAAGCTTGCATGTATTTCTCTTTTGAGAGAGTGAGAGTTGCATTGATTCCTTATTTCTTTGTTAATTTTCTTTGTAAGGGCATGGAATTATTTTTGATGATAGGGCACTTGAATGCATTTCTTGAAATGTGGTCTTGCATTTGAAAAGAAGCTATAGTGAGCTTGAGCTTGTGTTGAAACCGGCTAGTCATAATTTAAAGCTTTTTGATCATAATGGAGTGTAGCATGTTGTTAAGAGTAGTCTTGTAATGACACTTACATGTTAGCTCTCATTGAATATTGTTGTAGACACTCTTATTGAGCTAATTATGTTCTTGATTTACTTGAGGACAAGCAAAAGTTTAAGTTGGGGGTGTTGATGAGTGGTAGATTTGCACTAATTTGAGGCCTATTTAGCTCAACAATTAGTGTCTCCAATATCTAATTATGTCCTATTCTAATGATATTTTGATTATTTGCAGCTATGTAGGCTAAAGGACAAGGCAAGGATGAATGTTCAAAAGAATGGCCAAAAATGTAAAACGAAGTGCAAACTATACATTGATGATCATCAAACAAGAAAGGTGGATCGCCTAGAGAGCATGACCTCGCCCAAAGTGACATTGCACAACACTTGTATTTATTGAGGCAGGTCGGCAAACTCCAAACGGAAAGGCGACTCACCGAATGAGAAAGAGCAAACAGATTGACCATCGCTGAAGGCGAAAGTACAAGGAGTGAAGGCTTGAAAGATAAACTAAGGTGGTACTCGGTGATACACCGAATGTGGAAGGACAACTCGAATGAGTTCGCCAACTGAGGTTCAAACACCTGAAGCCCAAAGCAATAAAAGGTGAGTTGGAGAGCAATCTGTGATTCACCAAGTGTGATCGGCGGGCCCGACTAATGTCACCTAATGGGTAGTGTATTGAGTTTTGAGTCAAATTTTGGGAAACTATAAATAGCCCAAAGGAGAGAGAAAAGAGAGTTCACATGAGTGGCAATAATTTTTGGTGTATGAACAAGTGAAGAGAGAAAACAATTTTACCTTGTGAAGAACACTTTCTAGTTTTTAGGGTTTTCAACTTTGTTCTTGAAATTGACAAATTGAATTTGAATTCAAACTGGGTTTACTTGTAATTTCTTGATTTCGTGTTACTCATGGCTGCTTTCATGAAAGGTATAATTTCTTTTTTTTTGTGATGGGTGGCTAAACTCCAAGATCTAGGGGTGCAATTATGGGGTTGGGTGTTGATTTAGTGTAGTGGGTATTGTGTTGTGCTCTATTTTGTTGTTATTCATACATGAATTTAGGTTAGTTGGCATGGGGTTAACTTATGTGTAATGGTTGAAAACTTAATTCCTAATTTCGATCTCCGGTCGATGCTGGAAAGAGATTGATTGGACTGGGTAGTTAGTCTGATACTAGCAATTTAGGTCTGATGTCTGTAATTTGCTTGAAAATAGAGGTTATGGGTCAGATCTATTTTCCCTATTTATGCATCGAAAGAGAGAATAGAGTAAGGTATTGGGTTGTTTAGTATAGTATATAGATGAGACCGAAAGGAGATTCTATGCAACGATGCTATGAGATCGAAAGAACATTAGCGTCATTGAAGATGACCTAGCCTATTCATGAATGTTAATCACTATAGATCAATATAATTACCCATATGTGATATTAATTTTCAATCCCCGCACTCCTAGATTGCTTGTTACTTGTTGAATTTGCCGAAATTTTAGTTTAATTATGACATTTGGTAACCAAATCCTTTTGTTAAATTGGTGGAATCATCCACCCACTTGTTTTTACTATTACAAATTAATGATTTTACAATCTAAATTTCTTGATAGAATTTTCTATGATATACCATTCTCTGTGGAATTCGACCCCGTCTCTTAGTTTGGTATTTTTATTGACGACAATCGATGTCTCTTTTAATTGATTTTGAAGAGTATATTTGAGCATTATCAAACCTCTCCAATCATTTTTCTTAAAGTGGGGTCATGTACAGTAAAACCTCACTAAATCAATATAGGTGGGATAATAAAATATAATTATTTTATAGAAGTATTATTTAATCGATGAATTCATATTTATTAATTTAAAAAGTGTTTAGACACAACAAAGTTCATCCGGAGATGAAATCTCAGAGAATTTGAAAGAACCAACTTGTGAAAACGTCATTCATGAACTTGAGGTCATGATTAATGATCTCAGTTACCGCAATAAAATGGCTGTTAATAACATGTTGGATGGGTGAAAATGATACAGGTTCAGAGGTCTCGAGCTTAGAAGAAATTGTGGATACCATTGGAAAAAAGAATGTTGATGATAAAGTTAAAGATGATACTATACCTTTGGAACAAGTTACACGTAAGGAAGCACTTATTGCATCTAAAATTCTTCACAATTTTATGGTGCAGTTCAAAAAGGCAACATCGAAATTTTTGGATACAATAAGAAAAGTTAGAGATGAGCTTCAACTAGATTTAAATTTTAATAAAAAAACATAAAACAAGAGAATCAAATTTCACTAAATTGTCTTAGATATATTTGTACTTTTAAAAAATTATTAATTTATAATATTACTGGGATCATATATTTATATAGGGATCTTCTGAAAATATATTATCTTATCGAAATAAGTGATTTTTTCATTTACCCAAATCGAGACCGGATGAAAATATTATTTTAGAGAGATTATTAATTAACCGAGTATTAATTTAGTGAGATTTTACCGTATAACACACAGTTTTAGTGAATATGGTATTACCCCAGTGATCAATTAATAGTAACACAAAAAATAAATTACAATTTAAATTTGGGATATTAAGAACATCATTTAACCATAATGCCCCATTCAACTATGTGGAACTCTTTATAGTAGCCATTGAGTTACTCCGATTGGTGGCTTTAGTGTTAATAATCTGAGACATATTTTCAATCTTTCCATGTTCTTCTTCTTCTCTTTTAATTTCTAGAACCAATCCACATTGCATGTACAGTTTCCATATGTGCATATCGGGATCTACTCATAATTTGTCAATTTTTTCCACAACTTCCTTAGTTTCCCATAGTAATCAGTTATGATCGTGCCTTTTTATTAAACTCTGTGAGTTCAATCTTGAGTGGTAGAATTCTTGGACCATTAACAACCTCAAAGCATTCTCAGATGCTCTTCCACAGTCCCTCGACCCCCCTCTTTATGAGAAATAGTAGAGGGAACCGTTGGTTGATTTTGGGCGTATTTATATGCCTAATTACTATGATTCACCGCATATAATTTATGTTTCGAGAGTAATTTTTTGTACTATTCATGACTATTGTTGGATGAATATTGTGATGATTGCATACTAACATACATGATTAGGAAACTAAATGCATGTGTTTTTGAAGGAGTATGAGCACATAGGAGCTGGGAAGGACCTCACGGGAGCTAGAAAAAGAGAGCACAAAGAAAATTCGAGCCGAGAGCAACACTAGTGTGTCGCGCCAACCTGAAAGAACTGAAGGCCACTGTTGGCGCCTTGCAAGTGTGCCGCGCCAAGGGCGTGGCGACTGGAGGTGATTTTTGGCGCGCTACCTTGACGAATTTCTGGATTTTTAAGGATTTCAAATCCAATTAGGAGAAGGGATTAGTTCCCCAAACTTTATAAATAGAACCCTAGGCTTCTTTTGTAGGGTTGTTACTACTTCTTTTTCAAGGGCAAGAGTAAGGGACAATAATTCATCTTAGGTTTCGATATTCTACTATTTCTTTAGTCTTGAACTACATGAATACAATCTTGTGTATGTATTTGATCATTATGAGTGACTAAAAGCCTTTGTTTTAGGGTTGTAGTCATGGATGATTGTTGAACATCATTTTTGTGGATGATTTTTGTTATCATATAAATTACTCTTGTATTCTTGTTTTAGTGTTTCATGTTTGATCACCATTGAGATAAATTCATTATCTATTCTTGAACTCGAGAGACGAATAGATAGATAGACCAAAGAATATAGAGAGCGTGATCTTTCTTGCATACCACTTTTTGAGATTTGTATTTAGGATTGACACCCGAAAGAACATCGTGCTTGGTTAAGAGACAGCGGTCAACTGGGGTAGGTGGTTAGAGGTCGAGAGGTCGAGAGATCATGATTATAATATCAACCCTGTAAATCAGTAATTTGATAACCATAAAAAATCCATAAAAGAGTTGTGATACATGAATCCTTAGTATGTTGCAGCCTTGGAATTGTCCCTATTGTTTTAACATCGAAATTGAAGTTGTCTATTGTTAGTTAATTTTAAATTTTAATTATTTGCAATAGTAGTATAGATATAAAATGCAATTTTCTTGAAAACACTTTTTTTTTCAATTTGTAGATTTAGTTGAACTGAATATAAATTGATCGTAAGTCCTTTGAGTTCAACAATTCGACTCTTTTAGAGACTATATTACTTGTGCGACCATGTACACTTGTGTGTGCATTTGTGAGCAACATTGGTCAATGGTATATTTTCCGTATTCAAAGATCCTTCAACTAGTGTTTTGATTGTTCCATCGATAAAAACCAAATTTCTTCCATTTCCCATAAGAACATCCTCATGGATCTAGCCCATAACTCATGGTTTTCACCCTTCAATTGGATTATGTGATCAAAATTCAAGGGTTTTCATTCCACATGATGTCGTAAGGAGAGATCGTCCTCCTTTGATTCGTCTCCGGTCCTTTTTCTTTGTCTCCGGCCATGATCACGTGATATTGAATTTTTTGTATCCTTGTTAGTATAGCTCTGATATAATGATAAAATCAAGGAAGAAGGAGAACAATGGTTGGGAGGATTTTTCACATCTTTTTCTTGTTAGTAATACCATCTATTTATACACACAAAAAATTAACTAAATCCTTAACCTATTCGGTAATCAAACTCTAGTCAATTAGACCTACAATTCTTATATTTACCATAATCTGAATTTACGTTATGCGCATATTACTAAATATACAAATTCTCGTGCTTACATTAACTATTTAACCCTCTTAAATTTATAAGATCTTAAATAATTGATGTCGTTTCACTTATAATCTTAATATTAATCTTTAAGATTTTCAGAGTCATATTATTCTTTTAACTTATCAAATTTGATTAACTTTTAACGTGATACTTTTCTACTGAACTGTTTTTTCAATCAGAAGGTAATTTTTTTGGATTACCACTTGTATAATACACAGATCAAATAAATAGAGTGAATTATATTCCTGATAAGATGATCAAAGGAAACATTGTAATATGTTGACATCCAATCTAATCTAGCAGTAAACAATTCGTCAAAAGCAACCAAAAAATTCCTTGATGAATCAGGCAAACACTTAAACTACGTTTAAAAAAATAATTAAAATTAGGGTTGTTCAAAATCGAACCGAAAAAAATTATTGGTTTATCAATAACGGGTTATGATTTAGCTGTTTTGAATTTACTTTTTGTTATCGAGTTATCTGTTCTTAACAGTTTGAGTTTTTTTCTTTAACGGAACCGATAACCCGATAGTAAATTAAATAATTATACTATTTTGTATATAAAGTATTTGACTTAGAGTCTAGTTTCTTACTTTTATTTTTGGCTTACTCAAACTCTTGGTTATTCTACAATGTAGTGTTTGATTTTGAGCAAGTTGCAATCTCTAAACTCATGTACGTGGTTCATTTAGTTTGTCACCTTGTTTCTAAGTGATTTTCAATGATTATTTTTGTGTCAAATCTTACTGGTTAAACCGATAACTAAATCAATAACGATCAATAACCAATAAACCAATAACTGATAAGCTAATATCTTAAATGGTTATATAATGGTTTAACATGTCTACAAACCAAAAACCAATAAGTCAACTGATACACAGCCTAACGTACATACAAACTTTTAAAAAAAGGATTTAAACTAAAATGATTAAATATTACTTAGACATTAGTAAATGAAATAAAATATGAATACACAGTAGGAGGAGGTAAAACTAGCAACAAAATTGTGCAATAAAAATGATTGTAATTTTAGGAAATTAATTGATGATCTCTATGACACTATAGTTTAGAGTAAAGTATAATAGGGGGAAATAGTCGTAATACGAGGCGCCGCCAGTCAAAATTTGATGGCCCTACCAACTATGACAAGTTCCTCTATGCCAAGTCATCAACAACCCTTTTCACTGCTTCCTCGAAACCAGACTCGTCCCATTCACTACCCTGGACCAACACAAGAAGAAAATAACACAAAGTTGGTAACTCCATCAAAAACAAATCAACAACAATTTTAAGTTTTATAAACTAATAATATAATTAAATAAATAATTGACAATTTGAGACAAATGGTATTTCTCCCGCAAAGTTTCATGTTTAAGATTACAAGATTAAAATATATTTTGATAAATTCTACATATAGTTTAAGATACTTTTTAAAACTAAACAAACAAACTGAAATGGAGGGAGTAATTAATTTGCTATAGAATATAATTTTCCTAAGAGAACAATTTTTTATTTATCAATGTATTATTATAATTTAAATGGCTCGGACAAATTAAAGTTGTAGGCAAGGAAGAGAACCAAAAAGTTTGAAAAAATTATTCCTATAATGAAAGTGACATTTCCCTACTATTTTTCTATTTTGGAGGGCGGAGTAGTTCACAGAAGCTTGAGAAAAGTTAAAAGAAGCACCCCCTGAATAAACTTTATTTGATAATTGATAGTATATATCCACTAATTATAAACTTATTGTACCAAAAAAAAAAAGTAAAGACAATATTGTTTCCATTACAAGTGATTGCACTGTATAATTGTATGTGTTTTTAAGCTATATATACTAGTAGATAGGAGTAATATAATAAATTTAATATGTTATACGTATGTTATTTATTTATTTTAGGAGATAGAGTTACATGTGACATCTTTTTAAATGACATGATAGGGGGTAAAATGCTTTTTATATAGAACTTCAATTCTATTTTAACATCTTGAGAAAATTAATGACAATATTCTAATGTTTGTCTTTTACGTGGAGAAAGTCAGATAGGAAAAGGAGAAATTATGAGTAATTTTATGTGAGAATTGGATACTATTCTTAGTTTGGGAAGCAAGTAGCAATTTTAGATTTTTCGTTTGGGATGGAGCAAGAAAAAAATTAAGTGATTTTCTCTTCATTACTATCAAGTCGGACAAGATAATATTATTTCATAAGAGCAAGAAAATACGAGGATAGAAAAAAACACATAGTTTTCTATCATCATAAAAATAACAATAAGATAGAAGTGTATAGGCTTGCAAGTAATCAATAAGAGTGTTGTTTTTCTTATAAGACTTCGTGATAATTCTATCGTTTAAACTTTTAATATTTACACAAACAAAATGCTACTTGATTTTGTTATTTTTGGTATAGAATATTCTTGAATATCTCAATTCCTTTGGGTTGTCAACTACAGAGAAAATTCCATTTGGATAACTCTTTTTTTTTTACATGATTTTAGATTAAATTTTTCTTTATGAGCTCTATCTTTAGCAACTTGTTCGATGAAATAAGTTGCCTAAATAAAAAGTGAATCCAAAATTATCAAAAAAAATACTTCACTTTGAGATTTCTTCTTTACCATTCCTCCAATAAAAGCAAAAAGATATGAAGGAAACTTCAGAACTTAAAACATATATATTTCCATCTGTTCATGTTTTAAAAGGTAGTTTTGAGACTCGACTCGCAGCGGGCACTAACAAAAAACACTTTGAGGCACATATGTGGGACTTAGTTTTGTGAGGCTTATGTCTTAACCATCCGACTGTACGTTTTTAACACGCCTAACGCTTGGGGTTTATCTAACAAATCCTACACAAATTGTGTCAAGTTCCTTAATTAGTTAACATTATTGGCCCTCATAATTATTTAATAAATGAATGATGCTTAATAATTTTTTCCATCTATAGAAATAAGAATATTGAAAATAACTCAAATAACAAGTGGTAATATAACATATTTACTATTTGAGAACATCATGAAAGTGAATATATGATTTAGTATTTATTTAAAAATACATATATAGCCCAATTTTACATCTTCATATTTTTGTCATATGTCTCAAAATTATTATATTTTATTATTTTACTATTTGAAAGTAATTTTATTTTTATTCATAATGAAATATTATTTTTATTAAAGTTTATTGATTATTTTCTTTTAGGGAGGTTAATAACATAATATGAAAGTAATATATTTTAAGAAATCGTAATTTCTTTTATTATTTTGAAAGTTAAGCTGCTAGATTTGATTTGAATCATATAATAAGTTTAATTATATCATTGCATTATTTATACTTGTAAAATCATGTTAGAAATTTTATTTTCCTTGAGTTTCTTTAATAATGTTTTATTTAATTATTTTAAACTATTAATATATTTTTATAATTTTTATGTTAGTGATTATATTATTTTACTACATTATAAATTGAAAATTTAAAAATTTATGTAACTTGCGCCTCACTCGATACTAAGTTAAACATCTCGTCTTATGCTCTCCTTTTAAAACACCGACTTCCATAAACTTTATAAGGAAAACTAATTTATACAATCTTGCACCATCAATATATATAATTTAAAAGTAACTAGTTTGGGAAAGAAAAATATACATGCGTACCTGAATTCTAATTCTCAAAGTTATGTGAGTGACCATGGACGGCCTGGTGTTTGCTGCTACTGACTCTAAGGTTAGTTCGTTTTGAGTTTTCAAGAATACGAGCAAACGAGTGGCCAAATCCAAGACGTTGCATTCTGCTCTTACTGAAACTTGCAATTCCACTATTCTTGATTCTGATAAACTTGATTCACTTACATTTGTTATTTCAACAACTACCCTTTCATTTCCATCACTTGAGCTAAGAACGTCATCGGATTTCATCATCGGTGGTTTATCTAACTGTGCATTCAGCATTTCATTCTTTTTGCTAAGTTCTTCCACTTGACCTTTCAAAGAAGTTAAGTATTCTGTTGTACTGGAAAGAACAGATGCTTTGTCCTTCTGCAGTTCAACAAACTAACTCAATCATCTCATTGGAACATGCATGATGAGTATTTTCGACACAAACTATAATGGCTAAGACGCATACTTCCTAAGTTTCTGATTGTTTGACTGTTTTTGACGACTTGATACAAAGTTTAAGAAAGTAAAGAAGTTTTTGAATCTTGTGATCTTAAACTAAAGATATGTGGGAGGGATATACCTACATACACTATAATCTTGTGATCTTAAAAGTGTAGTAGAAAGTTATTGAAATTAAATAGTTAATAAAACAAGCTGAAAGAGAAAGTAAGACAAACAAATTGAAAATAGAAATTGTAAATTTTCTAACAATACTTATAAATCTTTTAGATTAGATGGTTGACACATAGTGGATTCAAGTCTTAGCGCCACTATTATTAATTAAAAGAATATGTATGTGTTGATGAAGATATATTTGAGTAATCATACCTTTGTACCAGGTGGGAGTAAAGATCTAAGTAGTTGAAAGCTATCGTTGAGTTTTTCGCGTCTTCTTCTTTCTGAAATCATATGATGAACTTGAGTGCTAGTAGGTGCACGCTGATTCGCCTGGATTTGTTCTTGACTTCTCATCATATTTAAATTCCTGAAGAATGTAATGGATCTTCTCAACATGTTTTCTCGACGAGTTGTTCTGGATGTGCCTATTTGCACATTACTAGGACCTAAACCTGATATAAACCTTCTGAATGCAGTGGCCTTTTGATAAGGATAATCCGCTGGTACATTAATATTTTCTCGCGATTGGTGAGATGACGATGAAGAAGAAGGGGATGTCATGACAGCGAGATACGCTCTTGTCAATGCAGCATCTTCAGTTTCTACCCTCGAGAATTGAATGCCTCGGAGTTGAGTTAATGTCTGAATAGGTTGTTGCTGATGGAATAGCATGGCGGTGGCAGAAACTGGTCTTATGGTCTGCTCGGGAAAGGCATCTGTTCGAGGTGGTTCTGGTACGTAAGATGTGCTTGCAACATTGAATAGAAGCGATGAGTATTCTCCTGGGCTATCGAGAGAGAATGATGAAGATGGCGATGGCCTATTTTGATCAATATTTGTCAGCAATGTCTGATGATGAGGAAGTCCTGATCTTGTTGAGAAATATTCCGGAAACAAGTTTTTCATCCCCATTTCCAAATTTACCTTTATTATTATGTAAAAAAAAAAACATAAATATATTGATCTTGAAATATCATATAAGAAAATAATGGTCTTACTTGAGGGCTAGAAGTCATTCCAAATTCAATTTCTCCTATGCTGCATCCCATACATACAGTTGTCTGAAGTTAAAAACAAAATCAGATTGAAGAAACGAGTGTATGAATCATGTGATAATGAAATAAATTAATCATGTATATATACGAACCTTTATCCCAGCTTCCTGCAACATGAATCATGATATTTAAAGGTTAGCTTGAACATTTTTTTGAAAATCAAATCTATTATTAATCAAAATCAAGTAGTACATATACGTACGTAATAGAATTGAAGCTGAACTGGATTGGATGCATGTGATTGAAGATCAGCAAACTTCAGTTCCATATAAGGAACATTGTTCTTGAAGGCCAGTCCTGGAATGCGGCTGAATGCAGGTGAACGAATAAATATACAATTATTCTCTTTAGCATGATCAATGTTTATTATTATCAAATTATACATACCCGTTATCCATGATAAGCCATGAATGCTTATATTCTTCGAATAATCTCCGGGTAACGACATTTTCTCCGTTGTAGATTCCACCCAAGGACATGAAAGTGCTACAAAGTAAAATGAACTCACATTAATTATATTATATATGCATGTTTTTTGTGTAATGGAAGAAGAAGTAGCTATAGACGACTATGATGAAGAAGTAGTGATCTTACTTGGAAGGTTGGAAGTATTGCCAAAGGCATATGTAAGTGCAACCAAAGGACTCCATTATCTTTAATAGAAAGACGGCGCGGTCTCCTTCTTCAAGGAAGAAGATGGAGTCCATGGATCAGCCCCAACAAAAAAAAAAGACAAAGTTTCTATATATGCTTAATTACTACATGAATGTTTGTTTGGTTTTCATATTTCTAGTTCTTAAGCTTTTGCATGTATGGAAAATTGAAACATATTTATGTGTTTCAAGAAAGAGCGAATAACACTTTTTGGCTACCATTCATGTTTGGTGGTACAACTTTTTAATTAATTGTGGGGGAACAATTTGAAAAGTAGTTGTAGTAGTAGTAGTACAAGGTTTGGGAGGATTGCACAAGTATGATAAAAGGAAAATGATGAAAAGGACCCCACCAAGATAAAAGAGTGTCTGTGAGAAGAAAAGTAGTAAAGGAATAATAATATATATGAACTTGAATTTTTCAAGGGAGAAGAAAATTAGATATGGAAAAGTATGGGAAAGAAAAGAAGTAGCCAGCCAAGAGGGTGGAAAAGTAATGGTCAAAGTCCACCAAGGTGTAGATTTGAATTGAGTCAAGGGAGGATGGCAGAAAGTGACCCTTCCTCCTAATTAATCTTTCTTTTTGTTCTTATAATTTCAGAAAGATCTCACTTATTTGAACATATTTTTCTATCATGTTACCAACTCTATCAACTATGTATGTCTCAATGTGATATATTTCTTTTTTATATTTAATGAAATGATTTATAGTCACACAAATGATAAAAAGGTGTTTTAGATCACAAATTTCAAAAGGTTTCTTTTTTTTCTTAAATTTTATTTCAAGTCAAATAGTGTCACATAAATTACGACAAGGAAAAGAGTACATATTCCCTGGGATAATATCTTTTTGTGTTAAAAAAAAAGAATGAGAATTTTCTGAATTTGAAAACAATTCAACTTAATTAAACTTTTATTTTATTCTTATGGAAAAGTTTTTATAGCTTCATAAATCACAAGAAATGTACTTTATACGTTTCATATTAGTTGTTCATATTACTGATAATAATTATTCTAATTTACTTGTTAATTTGTAAAATTAAGACCAAATTAATTATATATTTTCTATTTTATCCTTATGATAATTTCTTTTTAAAATATGAATAAACTAATAGATTTCCAAAAAAGTTTTAAAAATAAATTAGTAAAACTATTCCTTTTTAGGTAATGTAAAAAGAGTTGAATTGAGTCAAAGGAGGATGGCAGAAAATGACCCTTCTTAATTTTTCTTTATGTAATGTTTTTGGATATATAATTCCACTAACCTACCCCTGGGACGCTGGGATCTCTCTAATCCCAGAATCTCTCTTTTTGTTCTTTAAAGTTTCAGAAAGATGTTACCTATTTGAACATTTTTCCTATCATGTTGTCAACTTTATTTGTCTTAATTACCTGATACATTTTTCTTTATATTTTACACATTTTTCTTTTTATTTCATTTTTAAAAAATAATATCATTCTTTTGATGATTGAAAATAATTCAACTTTGAAATTTTCTTCTTATTTTCAATGGACTTGCAAATAATCCTTTACTAATATCCATACATTAAAAATAATAGAAAAAATAGGTTCTTAAAAAAATATTAGCAATATTCCAACATTAATTTGATTATTTGTCATTATCACATAACTCAAGAACCTCTAATGAATGAATTATTGAGGATATAATAAATCATTAGTTCTTTAATCAACATTAAAAGAAAAATAAAGAAGAAAATAAGAATATATATACAAAGGCATTTCGTAAGAAAAAGAACACATTTAAGTTGCATAGATTATACGATTGTGATATATGTCTCAGGAAAAAATTCAAAAATTTGTTAACACATTCAAAAAAGAAATTACGCTTGAACATGAAAGCAATTATAACTTTTAAACTTGCATAATGAATTTCTTCAATTGATAAGTGAGAAACTTCATGTCTATGTAAAAATAGATAATATTTAAGCTTATATATAGTACTTTTAAGCTATAGAATTTTATATAGAATATCAAAACATGAATTTTTGAAACTGAGTACAATAATTATTTTCAGCACAATGAATATACCTACTATATGTGTATATGTTCAATATAACTGGAGACAATAACTTTACAGAAACATAAACAACAGAGTTTAAAACATGTACTCAAAAACAACAATTAATATCATAAGCATAAATTAATGACTGTAAAAAAATATCAGGATATGTAAAAATAGAATGAAATAGAAAGGAAAAAACCAAGTCAACTGAATGCACAGTGTCCCCTTAAGAAAATTATTCCCCTCTAATTCCTGAGGTTTGAAGAATTAGATCCTATCAGGATGGAACGATTTTATTCACCAACGTATTGATACAAAAACAATGGTGTCAGTAAGCCATTCAACATGAGCAAAGTACACGAATATTTAATTGTGCAGAAGAAGAAGAAGTTCAGAATTTTCGTTGCTTTAAAATGAGAGGAAATCCCTCTATTTATAGACAACAAAGGGTAGTGTGAACAAATGCCTATTGTGTCTTACCGGAAAGGTCACAACTCTTAGGAAAAGTCACAACCCTTCGGAAAGGTCACAACCCTTCGGAAAGGTCACAACCTTTCATAAACGTCACAACATTTCATAAAAGTCGCAACTCTTCATAAAACTCGCAACTTTTCATAAAAGTCACAACTTTTCATGAAAGGGGAAGACTAGTTTTGGAAATAAATAAATTAAAAGAGAATCCTGGTTTGTGGTGGCGCCACATAGGCGGGCCTAGGGTTCTCTTTTATATATATATATATATGATTTATAACCACATAAATGGTCAAAGAGTGTATTAGACCATAAATTTCAAAAAAGAAAAAACCTTAAATTTTATTTCAAATCAATTGATATCACATAAATTATGACAAAGAAAATAATACATACTCCTTAATTATGATAAATTTTTTATTCGTTCGACTGATGATTTGAATTTGAAAAGAATTCAACTTAATTAAACTTCTTATTTCATTTTTAAGGATAAGTTTTTACAGCTATGTAAATGTGATGAAATTTATTTTCTTTAATATTACTTGTCCACATGATAAAGAATAATTGTCTCAAATCACTTGTCAATTTATAAAATTAAGATTAAATTAATTATTTTATTTTTTTTACCCTTACAACTAAAAAAAATTTTAAGTGTAAATAAGTTTATAAAATTTCAAAAAAAGTTTCTTAGAGGGAAAATTAGTAAACTTACCTTTTTTATTTATGACTTTTTAAGCGGCATGTAAAAAGAAAATCGAACAACTTATATAGAGTGGAGGAAACGAGTTTCAAAAATCTTCATTACTTTTCTAAACCTCGTGTTTATTCAAAAAAATTCATATAAATTAAAAGAGAGAGAATTGTTTTTGTAGTACTTTTGGGAATAACGAGTGTTAATTACACCTCTTTTTCTATCTACCATCTATGATCTTACAAGATACAAGGGCATGTGCTAGCATGGACTTAATCTATGTTATTTTGGTGTCTCAATTTATGTGACACATATTTCTTCTATTCCTTTTTATTTGTTCAATTTTGACTTTTTACTTGTCCTTTTATACTTGTCATTTTTGACAAATCAAGAAAAGACAAAAAGTGTTTTAGACCATAAATTTCAAAAAGTTTCTTTTCTTTTTTTAATTTTATTTCAAGTCAAACAGTGTCACATAATTTGCGACAAGGAAAAGTGTACATATTCCCTGTGATAATATATTTTTGTGGTAAAACAAGAATGGGAATTTTCTGAATTTGAAAACAATTCAGCTTAATTAAACTTTTATTTTATTCTCAAGGAAAAGTTTTTACCAGTTTTGGGATAGGGGGTCGAATATAGCTTCGATTAGCTTTCTTATCATTTTTATCATATCTGATTAAAAGTTTTTTGATATAATTCTTGTTCTGAGGTAGTTTTGCGGATTATTTCATTTATATCGTTTATCATGGTTCTTAAGTGTCTAATATCTTGAGTGTTTAAGTATAAGTCTAGGTCTAGCTTTATCAGGT